>JAJPUD010000842.1:374997-554721 GCA_023553655.1 Myrmecobius fasciatus
GACTTGCATGAACTGATGCTGAGTGAAACGAGCAGAACCAGGAGATCATCATACACAGCAACAACAGTATTACATGATGATCAATTCTGATGGACATGGCTCTCTGCAACAAAGAATTGTCTCAAACCAGTTCCAATTGTTCACTGAAGAAAATCATACACACCCAGAGAGAGGGAAATGAAATATGGACCACAACGTAACATTTTCATGATCTCTACTGACATTTGTTTGCATTGTGTTGCCTTTCTCTGATTCTTTTTTTTTCTTGTAGATAGGATTTTTCTTGCATAACTTCTCAAGCATTTCAACATTATTAGCATGTAGTGGACTTCCTGCCATCTAGGGGAGGGGAGGGGACTGGGGGTAAAATTTGTAATGGGAAGCTTTGTAAAGATCAATGTTGGGGAACTACCCGTACATATGTTATACAAATAAAAAGCTTTAATTTAAAAAAATAATTAAAAAAAAAGAATTCAAGCCATTCTCCAATTGATAAATGGTCAAAAGATATGAACAGACAATTTTCAGACGAAGAAATTGAAACTATTTCTGGTCACATGAAAAGGTGCTCCAAGTCACTATTGATCAGAGAAATGCAAATTAAGACAACTCTGAGATACCACTACACACCTGTCAGATTGGCTAAAAAGACAGGAAATAATAATGATAACTGTTGGAGGGGATGTGGGAAAACTGGGACACTGATACATTGTTGGTGGAACTGTGAACAGATCCAACCATTCTGGAGAGCAATTTGGAACTATGCTCAAAAAGTTATCAAATTGTGCATACCATTTGACCCAGCAGTGTTTCTACTGGGCCTATATCCCAAAGAGATTTTAAAGGAGGGAAAGGGACCCACATGTGCAAAAATGTTTGTGGCAGCCCTTTTTGTAGTGGCAAGAAACTGGAAATTGAAAGGATGCCCATCAATTGGAGAATGGCTGAATAAATCATGGTATACGAATGTTATGGAATATTATTGTTCTGTAAAAAAATGACCAGCAGGACGATTTCAGAGAGGCCTGGAGAGACTTACATGAACTGATGCTGAGTGAAATCAGCAGAACCAGGAGAACATTATACACAGCAACAAGACTATGTGATGACCAATTTTGATGGACATGGTTCTCTTCAACAATGATGTGATTCAAACCAGTTCCTATTGTTCAGTGATGAAGATAGTCATATACATCCAGAGAGAGGCCTGTGGGAACTGAATGTGAACCACAACACAGCATTTTAACGCTTTCTATGAATATTTCCATGCATTTTGTTTTCCTTCTTAGGTTGTTTTTTTTCTTCTTCTCTTTCTAGATCTGATATTTCTTGTGCAGTAAGATAACTGTATAGATATGTATACATGTATTGTATTTGTCATATAATTTATCCTATTTAGCATGTATTAGATTAACTGTCAGCTAGGGGTGGGGGTTGGGGGGAAGGAGGGGAAAAGCTTGGGGAAAAAAAGGTTTTGCAAAGGTCAATGTAAAAAAAATAATTGATTAGATTGAATACACTGGTTATTATTATAGCAGTTAATAAAGGAAATATCATATTTGCAAAAAAAATAAAAAAAAAATAAATTCATAGGTTCCTTAAAATCTAACAAAGACTTTAGTGAGTTTGTGGATCTCAAGTTAAGAATACTTGGAATATAGAGGAAGAAGAGAAGAGAGCAAAAAAAAAAGAAATCAAAAAATTATACTTCAATCTGCACTCAAGAGTTCATCAATTTTCTCTCTGGAGACAGACAGCACATTTCCCCATAAGTCCTTTGGAAGTATCTTGGATCATTGTCTAGAGTAACTAAATTGTTCATATTTGATCATTGTGATAATATAACTGCTACTATGGATAATGTTCTACTGGTTCTGTTCAGTTCATATAAGCCTTCCCAAGTTTTTTTCTGAAACCATCCTGCTTGCCATTTCTTATAGCAGTACAGAATTTTATCACAATCATGTATCACAAGTTGTTTAACCCATTCCTCAATTGATGAAAATAATGAAAATCAATTTCCAGTTCTTTGCTATCATAATAGAGCAGTTGCTATAAATGTTTTTTGTTTAAGTAGATCCTTTTCCTTTAAAAAAAATCTTTTTGAGATACATACCTGGTAGTGGTCTTGCTATGTTACAGTTTTATAGCCCTTTGGGCATATATTGTTCAAATTGTTCTCCAGAACAGTTGGGCCAGTTTACAATTTCACCAACAGTGCATTAGTGCCCCAGTTTTCCTACATCCCCTCTATAGTGAAGCTTTTTAAAGATGGGGAGATTTGGGTCTGTTTTGAAGTCAGGAATGAAAGAAACCAGTTGACATGGAAAAGTTGAAGATTCAAGGGGAGAGAATTGATTAAAGATGAAATCTTCTGGAGAAGAAGGAAGGTGATGGGATTAAGCGCATATGTGGAGAAACTGACCTTGGTAAGGAGAAAAGTCACTTTATCAATGTCTTTGACAATGGGAAATGTCAAAGGGTTTTTAAATGAAGAGAATAGAAAAAGTAAGTGCTCATATTGGCCTTAATTTTTTCCCATTAAAGTAACAGGCAAAGTCTTCAGCTGAAGGGGAGGTGAGGTTAGGGCAAAGAATAGGGGCATGAGTATTGGAGCCAACTTGTTCTGTCTCCCAAAAGCCAATTATTACATGTTCAACATGAATATTTACCTCTTAAAAGTCAGCAAATGTTACAAATTAGGGCTTGATTTGTTGTTTGTTGATTGTCTGAATTTTAAAAAGTGATGGAGGAAATATTTATAATGTAGATTAAAATTTGAAATGTGTCATGTGTACTTTTTTTCTTTGAAAGTTGTTTTTTTTCTCAATGGTTCAGTGATCCAAAGCAATTCCAATAGACTTTGGACAGAAAAATGCCATCTGCATCCAGAAAAAGAACTATGGAGCAATCTCCATAGTTTGAATGTAAATCAACACATGCTATTTCACTTCTTTTTTGGTTTTGTTTGTTCTCTCCTATGGTTTTTCCCTTTTGCTCTGACTTTTCTCTCCTAACATAATTCATAAAGCAATGTGTATTAAAAATAAATAAATGTTTTAAAAAAGAAAAAAAAAGAAAACTGGTAGTTGAACATTTTTACCAGCACACTCCTGAAAAGAGGCTTGAGGAGATAAGAGAAGGTTTGAAAGAGTTTCTGTGGTTAGTGAGATAGGAAGGAATCAATTTGCTGCAATGAGAGTACAGTTGAAGTTGAAAACATGAATTTGTAATGCACCACTCATCACAATTCTGAGATTTCCTCCAGCTTTGTTCAGGGGGCTTTGTGAGCATAGGAGACTGATAGTGGAAGTAATTGGGGGCTAAAGTTTGGCAAGAGAATAGATTTTGTCATCAAGCTTCAGAAACAGAGAACAGATTAGAAATTGACCCTCTCCATTCAAATGGTTTTAGATTAAGCCAAAGAATGACACTCTAAATGTGTGATTTCAGGGATAAAGTTAATCCTACTTTGATGATGTACCAGCTAACAACAGGTTAGCACTGCCATTGGCAGAATCCTTAGATAGCCAGTTCAAATGAATTAACATTTATTAAATACCTACGGTGTATAAGACATTGTGTTAGGTCCTGAGCATAAAAAGACAATAAATGAAATGCTTTCTGTCTTCAAGAGACTTCTCATTCCATTGGAAAGATAGTAATAGTTTAGGCAGTTAGGTGATGACCTACATGGAATAGTGTATTAATCATTGACTCCTGGCAATTGGAAAGGTTCTAGTCCTGCCTCAAACACATATAATTTTGTATGATCCCAGGATTTTTGTGAGTATAAAATAAGATAATGCCTGTAAAGTGTTCTGCAAATATTCAAGAGATCTATAAAAACTAGCCATCATTATCTTTTTTATCAGAACAGTAATTTATTTAGCATTTTCAAGTTCACAGAATTCATTACATATATTATCATCTCACTTGATCTTTACAGAAACCAGAAACCCTTTTATATATTATTCCCAAATGAGGCAAATGGTAGTTAAGTGAGTGATGAATTATAACAGAAGTGTCAAAGGCAGGATTTAAATCAAAGTTTTTCCTGACTTCAAGTTTGATGTTCTTTTCACTCCATGCTACCTATCAATATGCACAAAGAAATAAAAACAAGAGATTTGAGGGAGAACCCTCAATATCAATATCAATAGAATAATGGCTATGAACTTACCTATTTCAAATGAGCACTTACAAACTCTTGTTTAAAGAAAAGAAATGCTGCCCTCTCACTGACCACAGACATTTTTCAGGCTCCCCTAAGTACAGACTGGGTTTGGGAAAGCCTTGGGAACACAATGATCAATCATGACATTTGCCATGACAAGAACTGACGTGGAATTCTTGCTACATTGAATGGGGGAAAGGGGAGGAAAAGAAAGTGAATGACAGCGGGTAGAGTGGAACCATCAGCCTTGGGAGTGGGCAGGAAGACAGAGCTAGGTCTACTCATCCTCACTGAGTATATACGGGTCCTATCCCCTTCTTGGGTGAGGTTTTGTCACGTAAGCACCATTCTTAGTGAAAATGGGTGAATGAAGCATGGATCACATCCCTACCCTAGAAGCAAAGGGCTGAAGGAAAACCAGGCAGTCTTGGGAATCTGAACATTCTGGCTTATTACTCCAGGGTTCTATTTCCCCCAGACATAGGAGGAGAGACTAAAAAGTCTAGCTAAGACTTGTCTTGGCTTGGAAGGACTAAGGGTTAAAATACATGGTTTAAATCCTGGCTCTGCTTTGGATAGCCAATACCTTGATATCTGGTCCTGTTTGAAAATGTAGGATAAACAATTACATGTATAACCAACCAAAACAAAAATCTCTTACTTCTTGACTCATGGGTGAAATGAATTTAAGTGAGGCAGAATTGCACAAAGTTGTCAACTTTACCTTCTCTTCAAGAGTCATAGAAGTAGGGGCAGGTAGGTGGCATCGTGGATAGAGCACCTGCCCTGATGTCAGGAGGACCTAAGTTCAAATCTGGTCTCAGACACTTAACACTTCCTAGCTGTGTGACCCTGGGCAAGTCACTTAACCCCAATTGCCTCAGCAAAGTCACTGAAGTCCAACGGCAGGCCAAAAGTCAATACAACTAGCAAAAGCCCAGGATGCTATGGATGACCTTGACATCTTTGATGTCTGACCAAGCTCTAAGATCTCCACAGGACCTGCAGCAGCTGCCTCCGTCCCATTCCACCCAGGGAAGCCTTGTGGCAGACATTCGCCAACTCACCAATGAGTTTGAGGCCTTCAGTTACCCCCAACCTGGCCTAGCTAGTCTGCCAAGACAATTTGATGGGGTGCGGCTGCTGCTCATACTACAGCTTCTTGAAGCTGCAGAGGAGAGTTGGGTGTCAGGTAGACACCAAAAGTGGATGAGCAGCCTCTGCATACCAGAGATGCTGGTCCTTCTTGAACTCCTCATACACCCTTTCATTATACATATTTATTATACATTTACATATGCATATATATATATGCATTTGGCTAATGTATATGTATATGTCTTATTATGTACCCTAAATCCATCACCTCGTTGTGGGAGGTGAACAGTATGTTTTGTCATAGGTCCTCTGGAATCATGGATAGTTATTGTATTGATTATAGTTCTTGTAGCTTTCAAAATGATCTTTATAGTGTTGTTATTGTATGAATTGATCTGGTTCTGTTCATTTCATTCTCCATAAGTTTATAAAAATCTTCAGTTGTTCATTTTTGTAATATTAGTATTATAGTATATAAAGTTCTTTTGATTCTGCTCACTTTACTCTTCATCTTTGTATTATCTCAGCCCATTGAGACTAATTTTTCTTTTCCAGAATGAATGCCATTCCATCCAGCTTTAGACACTTACTACCTATGTAACTCTGGGCACATCACTTAATATGTGTTTGCCTTACTTTTCTTAAATATCAAATATGGACAACATAGTAGATATTTCACAGAATTGCCATGAGAATTACATGAAATAATATTTGTAAAAAGTACTTTGCACAGTGCTCAGCATGGAACAGGAACAGTATAAATACTTATTCCCATTCCTTTCCTTTCCCTTCCTTATCCTAAAAGAATCTCATATGGGAAGAGGGAGATAGAGGGAGGAAAATCTGGATAGGAATCAACAAGCAGGAACTCTAAATTCTTATTTTTACTTGGAAATGGACAAAAAGGCTGGAGTCTGTGTTAAATGAGATGAAGATGAAATAGTTTGATTTCCATTCAGGCCAATTAGCTATTCACAGAACAAAAAGTTCTGCCCTATGACTTCTAATCCATCCACAATGTTATAAATATGTGTCATTCACCACAAGGGAGACAAAATAAGAGTATGGATGACTCAATATGAGTCTATCATGACCACTAGAAAAGAAAAACTGATTAATAATGGTGGATCATCTTCCTTCAGGAAAGGCAGCATGTTTTATACAGGTGATATTGGGAGAGAAGGAGAGAGCAGTAGTAGGCTGGGTTTCATACACCAGGCATCCTATGGGTGTATTCTGCTACCTTCAGGGAAGAGTCTAATACTCAGGAAGACTTGGGGTTCAGCAAATTTATTAACTCCAATCCAATAAACATTTATTAAGTTCTTTCTATTTGTCAGTCACTATGCTAAGTGATAGGGGCATAATTAATAAAAAGATAGTTTCTGCCCTCAATAAGCTTATAATCTAATAAAAAAAGGAGAACAACACAAGAAAGAGGTAGAAAAGATGAAGAGGTGGGGGTGCTATAGGAGGAATCTTGTTTCATGGAATTAAAAATTTAGGCAGAGAAGAGATGCCGAGTCCAAAAATCTAATTTCCTATAAAGGAAAGCATCAAGCAGAAAATGAACTGAAAATGAACCCATGTTTCCTTTTTTTTTCTTATTGGGAGGTGGGGAGAGGCAATCGGGGTTAAGTGACTTAGCCAGGATCACAAAGTTAGTAAGTGTCAGAGGCTAGATTTGAACTCAGAAAGATGAATCTTCTTGATTCCAAACTTAGTGCTCTATCTCCTGCACCATCTAGCTACCCCCATTTTTTTCTATCTAGCCAATCCTAACTCTAACCATAGTCTAGACCCATATCCATCTAACAGACTCAGACCTACTTGGAAGAAAGCAAGAATTGTCTCCAATTTTCTGTAGAGAAACTACCAGAGAACTCCAGCATCCAGGGAATCAGGCTGAGATTATGTTGTTTTGTTATCTTCTCCAAATAGGTAGTATCTAGCAACCTCTTTTTTGTCAAGGACAAATGGAAAGCTAAAGTAGAAAAGTTTTCTAAAAAAGAGTTGGGCCCTTGGGAGTAGAAACTGGGGGAGGCTCCCTCAAAAGGGGAAAGGAAAGGATAGTTAGGTGGTTTTAATGGACTGCAAGCAATGGATATGGTCAGGAAGACATGAGTTAAAAGGCTATCTCACATTCCTTATCCATAAAATAGGGAAAATAGTAGCATGTATCTCATAGGGTTGCTGTGAAGATCAAATGATATAATATACATAAAGCCCTCTGCAAACATTAAAGTGCTATATAAATACTAGCTAGTATTGTTAGTATTAAGGCAGCTAGGTGGTGAAGTAGATAGAGTAGCAGGGATGGAGTAAGGAAGATCTGACTTCAAATTTGATGTTTTACTATGTGATGCTGGGCAAGTCACTTAATCCTGTTTTCCTCGGTTTCTTTATCTGTAAAGTGAGCTGGAGAAGGAAATGGCATCCACTTTAGTATCTTTGACCAAAAAAAAAAAAACCCAAATGGGGTCACAAAGAGTGACTGAACAAAAATTATTAGTAACAGGAAATGTATCTGGAAAGATCTTATAGAAGAAAGAAAAATATCATGATAAACATTTTTAAATTTTTTTATGATAGATAATAAAATGAGTCCTTTAAAATCTGCAAAGTGGCTAATATAATCACTTCATTGATGTTCACACCAGCCTTAGGTGGAAGATACATCAGGCATTATTATAGTCATTTTACAGATAAGAAAACTGAGGCTCAGAAAAGTTAACTTATTTGCCCAGGATCACACAACGAGTAAGTGTCAGAGCTAACATCTGAATTCAGGTTCTCCAGATTTTAATTCTTGTGTTCTATCTATTATGAAATGAAACTTGGAGGGATAACTGGTATTTTTGTCCTTTTTCCAGTGGGGGATGGGGGTGGAGTGGTAGAGAACAGCAGGAGAGAGTCTGGCTTCCTGGGAATCAGTCCAGCCTGCCTTTTGGAGTCTCCCTCTGAAATCAATTCTCCTAGTGTTCAGTTGTCCAAACCTGTGTCTCACCATCTTCCCTCCAGTTTAATTTCTCTCTGCCCCTACATCATATATCACTGCAGCCGAATTTCTTTTTTCTCCCCTCAGCTTGCAAGCTTTCTCTCCTTGCGTTACACTACAGGAAACAACATTTGGTCACCAGCTCCACAGAACTCCTACCATTCCACACTATCCTCCTCCCTCCTTTTCTTTTCCTAATATAACTGGAGATGCAGAGCTTCAAGCCCCTTTCTCCTAGATTCCAGCCTCCTGGCAGCCTTTCCCCAAGACCTGGTGACGGATTCCTGTTAGCTCATCAGGACCTCGTGACCGGGCTTGGCAGCCAGGGCTGCTCTGGCCACAGAATGCCAGATGCGTGTGACCCAGTGTGTAAAGCCAAAACCTAGAAGAGGAAGGTAGGAAAGGTGAGGATCTCCAGGGAGTGTGGGGGGAAGAAAGTGCTTCCCTTTGGTCAGAATAGAGACTGCTAGAAACAAAGAATGTGGGGAACTTCTGCCCTTTCCCCAGCTGATGCTGAGACCAATACTTCCCAAGGAATATGGGGTGTGTGTCAAACACCATTGGGCACTCACTTTGAAAAGATCACTGACTTAAGGCACAGCAGGATTAGCAGGCTGATGATACAAAATGCTTATATAAGATACACATCTGGTTACTTTAGAACATCTGTTACACTGAGAGACACTGTATCCTGGGCCTCTTTTGCATAGAGACTGACCCAGGCTTCCTTGTTCCTTATGAAATGGTAATGAGCCAATAGAATTTAGTGGTGAGGTCCCACAGACCTAAATGTTATGTGGGGGAAAAGTTGCAATTTCCACCTCCCTTCCTATTTCAGCCAAGGACCCATGGCCCACTAATTATTCCTCCAAAATTTCTTTCATAATAGGTAGAGCACTAGAACTGAAATCAGGAAAACCTAGGTTCAAATGACATTAGCTCAATATCTCAAACTTTCTGAGCTTCAATTTGTAAAATGTGGATAATAACATCTGAAGCACTTATCTCATGAGCTTATTGTGAAGATTCACGCTATGTAGAAATAAGGCAACCTACCCCTCTATTCTTCAGCTTTTGGGAATAGTATACATTGTCCTATATCAAAGAGAGAATCAGAAACCCTGAGTTATGATACTGGCTCTGCTTTAACTAGTTATGTGATTTGAGCAAGTTCCTTCTATCCTCTTGGTCTCAGTTTCTCCATTTGTAAAACAGGAGGATACAACCAAATGATTTTTAAGGTCCTATTCAGCTTCTGGGATTGTGCCAGGCTTGTCTGAATCTGCCCAAGGATCCCTGTACCTCAGTGCCCACTAATGAAGGCTCTGCAAAGGATGGAGTCCAGTGTAGGCCTAATCCTGGGGAGGTTTTGTGCTTCCAAAGTCTTTTAAAAGAAAACTGGCTTTGTAGGAAGAACCTGTTTCAATTCCTTCCTGGAGCTCCAGAGGGAGGAGGAGTAAGCCTGGGGAAAAGGAAACTGGGAGACTTTAAAGTTGTCTATGAAATTTGTTCAAGTCTGGGGAGTTCTACTCTTTCTGCTCTCCTGAAATCCAGAAGCATAGATTTCTCTGCTAGTGCTTTCAAAAGTAGTTTCCTTATTTAATTTTTTAAAAAAAATTGTCTTAATGCTCGTTTTTTTAATATTACTGTCACTTTCCTATACCTTTACTTTCCCCATAGAACACTCTCTTATAATAAAATATAGATAGCCAAAATACAAATTTATTTTGGAAGAGAAAATAACAATGGCATTTTTAGAAATTCTATTCTTACAATAGAATGGGTTTCATAAAACTCAAATTTCTGGATTCAAAATTTGTCTGTTACCTGTGTGATGAAGATCTTGTCACAACTTCTTTTTGTCTGTTCCTTCATCTGTAAGATAAAGGAGTTGGACTAAATTACTTTAAATCTATTATTCTATGGTATTGGTCAAGTCTGAAAAAAATAGAAGGGAAGGGAAGGGAAGCTCAGCATCAGTTCATGTAAATCTTTCCAGACCTTTCTAAAATTGGTTTGTTCATCATTTTTATAGAACAATAATATTTCATTCCCTTCATACACCACAACTTGTTCAGCCATTCCCCAGTTGATGGGCAATCTACTCACTTTCCAATTCTTTGCTACCACAAAAAGAGCTGCTACAAACATTTTTGCATATGTGGGTCCTTTTCCCTCCTTTATGATTTAGAAACCTTTTTTAGAATAGAACCCAGATTAAATTGATGCTCTCCAAACAAGAGAAATATTCTTCTCAACAACTATCTTCCCTCCTCCTTTGACTTTTCTACCACCTCTGATGAATTATAACAGAGATTTCAGTTTTGTCCTACCTATTACCATACAGATATTCTTTCAGAAAAAAAGAAAGCCCCATTTAACAACTATAATTCTCTCAAAAAGAGAAGTATCTGAGTTTCTAAAAAGAAGTGGATGTCTGTTATTTCCTGGCTCCTGAGGATGAAGAAGGTGGCCCTAATGATTCCCTTCAACCTCTTTTTTTTTTTTTTTTTTTTTTTTTTTGGCATATAGCACTCACCTCTCCCCATCCAGATCAGAGAGGATGAGAAATCAATCATTCAGAAGCTGGATGCATAGTGGAACTATGTCCAAACGGCCTGAAAATCTCTCGCATGACACAATCATCAAGGGAAGAACAAAGGATAATAGCACTACCTGGCAGGAACCGTCAACCATAAAGTTTGAGTCATGGGGATTTATAGAGAAAACCAAAGCAGGAAGGAGCCTTTGAGATCATCCAATCCTGTGTTCTCATTTTAGAGAGGAGGAAGCCTTCCCTAAGGAAGATGAGTGACTCGACTTGTCCAAGGTCATGCATTGAGCTAGTTTCGGATCTGAGATTAGCATCTCATGAATCAAATTTTGGGAAGGAAAGTGTGAGGGGAACTCGGGGTCTTTTGACTAGAAAATTTCACCTGATTATCCCGCATTATCGGGTAATCGAGCTCTGACTACTCCTCATGAAGTCATAATTTCTGAGAATAGCCAATCTCTCTACAACTCACTCCACTCCTATCTCCGCTGCGGGATACCGCAGTGACCTCCGGCGTGGCTTCTGTCCCCATTAGGTAGGTAAGGGCTGAAAAGGTAAGAGCCTAAGAGAAAATCCCTTTGTGGAACAGGATGAGAACGAACTATATTATTCACCCCATGGACCCCGTGACGGGGAGATTTTGGCTAGTCCTGTGGATCAGACTGAGGACAGGAGGGACCCTCCAATCTTCTCAATTATTTGTTTTTAGGATGGTCTGCATAGATATATACAAATAATATACGTGTACCGTGTGTAAGTGTGTTTGCTAACCACCAGATAGTCGGCCACGCCTTCTCTTGTCTGGGGCCAGTAAAATGTCCACTTTCGTCTTTCGTCCCTCCTCCTTAGCGTGCCCCCTTTAGCACCACCCCCTTTCTTGTCCTCCTCCTCCTCTTCCCCAGAAATTCTTTGCTCTATTGTTCCCCCAGCCCGAGCCCCTCCTACCTCCAGGGCTCCCCCAGCCCCAGCCCCAGCTTCTTTCCTCTCTCCCAGCTCCGCCTCCCGCCCCCAGCTCTCACACTCCAACTCTGCTGTTCAGACCCCCTCTCTCCCGGAGCCCATGTGACTGGCTCACCCCGTATCGCAATCCCAGTCGGGCTTCTCTAGCCGTCGGTCACAGGCACTGCGCTCCCATTGGCAGATGCCCCGGCCCCTCCCGCCCCTCCCCCCTCTATAAGGCGGCGCTGGGCTGCTTCACAGCCGCAGAGCAGTTTTCGGTCGGCTTTGTGCCTCCTTCTCACCCCCCGCCCGGCCCTCCGCCCCTCCCGGGATGGTGCGCGGCTGGGACTGATCCACCGGGGCGGAGGTAACTCTAGGGTGGCAGCGTCTAAGCAGCGCCATGGTGAGCGCATCGCATGAGAGACTGGGGGTGGCGAGGGGCTCTAGGAGCTGTCCCACGGAGCGCACGGTGGCGGAGACTAAAGGGGGAGTGGTGGCGGGACACAGCGTTGGAGGGGGGAGGGTAGCGAAGGGCAGAAGAATCGCGCGCTCACTAGCGCGATGGCCGGGGGAGACGAGGAGCCGTGTATAATGACGAGTTGGGGTTGGGGTGGGGGGAATGAGGCACCTTCGGGCTTGGGTGCAGCGACGCGTAATGCTGGGGTGGGAGCGCGCATTTTTTCCAAAGTGGCTTCGAAGGATGGGTTGGTGCTTACAGCGCAAGAAGCGGTCGTGGTGGGTGGTGGGGTGGTCTTTGTTTCTGCGGCCCGGGGCCCGGCTGCCGAGAGATCGGGACAAAGGAAGCTGCAGCGACGGGGAGGAGGGAGCTGCGACGCCGCTGTCTGCAAAGCATATTCTAGGGGGCTGGGGGCTGCGCGGGACTGGGGTGGGGTCGTATCCTTTGGGCTGAGTCCCTGATCTTATTTGCCACTCCATCTCACCCCCTGGGTTGAGTTGAGTAACTGGCTGAAGCAGGTCACAGAGCTCTTTCCCATCGTCTCTCCTCTTTTTGGAGACTTCACAGCTCCTCCGTCCTCCTTTCTCCGGAGCGCTGCAGTTCGGTTCTGCGTTCCTGAGAAGTAGAGATGCCCCCTTCCTGCGGAGGCTGCGCTCCCCCCTGGAAACTCGCCTTTCTTTTGGCTCACTGAGTGAGTGGTTCTTTGGCGCTTTAAGCTCCACGGCGCTCACCCCTCCTCTATCGAGGCTTAATGGGACAGTTTAAAATTCCAAAACCGCCTGGGGAGCCAGGGAGAGGCAGCCTTGCCACAGAAACCGGTTGCCCATTCTTGAGACTAGGAGGTGTCGGCTCTTGAGCAACCGAATTGCAGTGTGTACTGTTTGTATAAAATGAGTCCAGGAGAGATTAATGTGAGGAAAGAGACTGGGAGATGCTGCTTGCTCTTCCCACCTCTTCTAACGAGCAGGGCTGATTATGAGTATGATTTGCACCAGGGTCCCAGGAAACTTAGCTTCAGCTTTCGTCCTTCAAATTCTTTCTTATATCCTAGGTGTCTCTAGTGTGATCAAGTAACCTTTTTGGAGATGGAACCGAGCTAACTTGAAAGAGAAAGTTTGAAGGTGTTTGCTGTAGCTTAAAATAATCTACCTGCCTTCTATATGTAAGGGAATTATTATTATTATTATTTTGGAAGGAAGGTGCAAAGTCTAGATCTTTGATTTCATCGCTAGAAAGTCCCTCTGTCCTGATAGACAGTCTCCCACCAGTGATGCAAGTTGGCCCCTGTGTTTTGGAGCCCTACTGGACTAAATGACTTGCTGCTTATCCCACAGCCAATATGTCACAGAAAGATTTTGAACTCATGTCTTCCTGACTCTAATAGCATTCTTCTATATTCTTAAAGTTGTTTGTTGCCTCTAAGGATATAAAATAATAATAATAATAAGGCTTTTATGAGGAAAAAATAAACATGAGGGTGCTGTGTTACATTAGTAAAGCCAAATGTTATAAAGCTGCCTTCCTTCCCCCTTCTCCCCATGACTGGGTATAATCCAAGTAAAGGTGACAATTCTTTCATATTATAACTCTCATCCATTCAGTTATAGATTTAAATATTTAAAAGTCAAAAGGAGAGAACTTTTTTTTAAATTTCTATTTTTTCCCAATAGTATTGTATTTTTCCAAATGCATGTAAAGATAGTTTTCATCATTCATTTTTGTAAGATTTTATATTCCAATTTTTTCTTCTCTTTATCTCTCCCTCCCCAAGAGAGCAGCAAGCAATCTGATTATAGGTTAAAGGTGTTCAATAAAGGGAGAAAGTTAGGAGGGCAGGTAGTATAGTTGAGGATCTCTGTATAACTTTCTCTATTTATATTACTTACTCTGTGGATTTCCTAGGGGAAAACTTAATCCATAGCCTCTTTAGCTGTACCTCCAATTGCTGTCAATGTAGAGAATCTATAAATTATATCTGATTTTTGGAATGTATTGAAATTTATAAATAATAATTGGTTATTCACTATAAAGTCTACTCTAGCACCTCCCACCCCCACTCTGTGGATAAATAAATGAACAACTTAATGCAAACCAGTCCCAAATGGCGGATTTTCCTCGGAGGGACTTAGTGTTGTAGCTGAAACACTCCTTAAGAACCCAAGGGAAAAGAAAAGGGGAGAGAGAAACCTGGGCCCCTGCTGCAAGCCTTATTGGTGGGGGCTGAGCTAAGTTAAAATGATATTGGCAACTCCTGGGATGGAGAGTTCTATTTTCAGAATTTAGCTTCCCTTAGCATTCTGGAAAACTCCTGGGGATTAATCCTAATGAACCAGCACCAAGGGGAGGGAGAGGAAAAAGCTGCCAGAAAGGATAATGAGGAGAAAGGCCCTTTGCTGGTACATCTGGTGTGAATTGCTAACTCACTGGCTGTGCAGCTTGTGACTGGAGATACCAAGACCCATCCAGAAGATTGTTCCTTGGGGCTTACAAGTCCTGAGCTTGTAAATAATCAAGTAGGCTGTGTGATTTAAAGGTGTCAGGCCCTACCTCTTCCTCTCAATTATTTATCTCATTGACCTTCAGGTAATTTTTCCTTTGGGATGAGCCCTTCTGTTCCTTGGAGCCCCCAGATAAAAATGCAAATATGTTTCATAGATAGGGATCCAATTCCTAGCAAAATCCACTGCTAAAGCTTTGGAAGATGTAGGAGAAAGAACACTGTTTATAACCTTGAAAAGTCTTTAACATTTGGATTATTTTTGCTTTGCTTTTTTTTGGGGGGAGGGGCTAAAGAAGATACTAGGGTAAGTGTGAAAGGAATGATAAGCTATGCTTTGCTTAAGTCTTGGCCTACTTTAAAGAAGCCCCCTTTCCTTTTCTTTTTGAAAGCTGTGATCTATAGCTCCTTTGGGGAATTTGAATATATAGCATTAGACATCTTAATAATAGTTCACATAGATAAAGCACTTTACAGGAGTTTTAAAAATAAAGACCATTCTTCATAACAGTTCTATGAAGTAAGTAGCACAAGTAATGTATTTTTCATTGTTGCTGGTTCTTTCCCAGAAACCAGGGAATCTAACCTTGGCTATTGTGATGGATAGATATAGTGAGATTTACAAAAATTCATTCTTTATTCCCTATTCCGTTTGATTTGATAAATTTCTCAGAAGGATCTCATAGAGATTGAAAGATAAAACTCTTTTTCATAATTTTTTTAAGGGGAGAGAGGCAGAGTAGGATAGAAAAAAAGATATTTTAAACTACAGCCCAGTGAGCTTGACTTTGAATCCTAATGAAATTCTAGAGTACAGCATTACAAGGATGGTAATCAACATCTAACATAGCTATTCAGTCATTTTTCAATCATGTATGATTCTTCATGATATTTGGGGTTTTCTGGGCAAAAATATTGGAGTAGTTTGCCATTTCCTTCTCCAGCTCATTTTACATTTATGGAAACAGAGGCAAATGAAAGATGAGTCTTCCTGACTCCCAGTCTTGTGCTTTATGCATTGTTCCATCTAGTTGCCCCAATATCTAGCATAGGACAAAATAATCACAGAGAACCTATGTGAATTGACTCAGAACAGCTTATGCCAAATCTTTTGACCTGGTAAATCAGGGAAACACTGTATATACAGTTTCTATATATATTGTATTCTTGTATATCTTTCATTTTTATATTTAATTTCTGAATCATGTATATACACACACACACACACACACACACACACACACACACACACACATATATATATATATATATATATATATATTGCTGAGGCAATGGGGGTTAAGTGACTTGCCCAAGGTCATACAACTTGGAAGTGTCTGAGAACAGATTTGAACTCAGGTCCTCCTGACTTCAGGTCTGGTTCTGAACAATCCTTTTTTTTTTTTTTTTTTTTAAACAAAGAATGAAAGAATATGTGGGGGGCAATAGAGAAAATAATTTCTCAAAATCAGTCAACACCAACTGTTTGAAAATATTCAAAATATTCCATGATTGTTGTCCTTCAACTAGATTGTCAAATTCTTTGCTTAAAAAGTCTAATGATTTTTTTTTTTTTTTGGAAGAATCACTAAAGATCATCAATTAAAGGTTGGATGGTCATGCATTGATTGAGTTTATTGTAGAAGAATCTTTTATAGGCATGAGTTGCTGGGGTCCTTTCTAACGCTGAAATTTAGTGATACTCCATCTACATCTACATCCTCACTACAGCCTCTCCTGGCTTCCATTCCTAATGAGAAGAGGGAGACTCTGATTACTACTGTAGTGTAGTCCATCAGTAGACATTTAAGTGCCTCATATGCCTGATGGTAGCTAGGTGATGCAGTAGATAAAGATCTGAGCTCATATCTGGCCTCAGACACTTCCTAGCTGTGTGACCCTGGAAAGACACTTAACCCTTTTTGCCTCAGTTTCCTCATCTGTAAAATGAGCTGGAGAAGGAAATGGCAAATCATATCATTACCAAGAAAACCCCAAATGAGTTCATGAAAAGAGTTGGAGATGACTGAAAAACAAAAATGTGCCTGGCACTGACTGGATATACCACAAGAGACAAAAGCCAACCCTTGCTCTCAAGGAGCTTACAATCTAACATTCATCAAAAAACCATATCTGGTTGATTAGTGGGGAGAAACGGGCACTTTATCCATAAATCCTCTGTATTTGATAACCTGTTTCTTTGTTTTGCTCTGTGGTTCCTTCATCCTGATACTTGGCAGAAGTGCAGTATGGTAGAAAGAATACTGATGCTGGAATGAGAAGGTGTGCATTTCAATCCCACCTGTGATACATAGGTGTCACCTTGGGCCAATCACTTAAACTCCTTAGATCTCAGTTTCCTCATCTGTAAAGTGAGGGGATTGGTTTAGGTTGCCTTTGAGGCCCCCAGTCATTTGGGTTCTCTTCCTTTCTATCACATCTACTGTTTTCTTCCAAAGGATCAGGAAATTTGGGGTTTGTGAAAACAAAAGGACTTTTCCCCTCTTCCAATCTGTTTCCCTCTGCTGAGTTGATAGTTCCAGAGATTATGCTCAGTCCTGAGCTTGTGTTGGAAGAGAGACTCTAGAGACCTGATTTCTGAAGTAAGGGGACAGAGACACAGAGTACCTGATAAATGGTAAATGATAAAGGCTCATTTTTTCCTGGGCTAATTTTGTGGTGGTGTTTTACTACTCTCAAATTTTCAAACCTTGATTAGCTTGCCATCAGCTTAGTTAAGTGCCCAGGTGCTTTGCTAAGCTTTAGGGGATACAAAGAAAGGAAGGAGGAACCCAAAACCCAGTTCCCTTCTTCAAGAAGATCACATTCTAATGAGGGAGAGGGGAAATGCAACATACAAATAACTTGGGTGCTAAAAGTTTACATTTTAAAAATGGGTGCAATCATGTTTCTTTTGCAACTCATGAAGATTAACTACTGGGTAGTAGGGCTGCAGAAAATTTTACACTTAAAAAAATAGCACAATCTGATTTCACAGTTTAAAAAAAAATTAGCACATACCCTGTAGAGTATGTAGTTAAGACAACTTTAGTCAGAACCTGTGTCTGTTTTTGAGTGGTATTGTTCCTAAACTGGTCTAGGTGCAGTTTTGTTTTTCATTTCTCAGGGTCTGCTCCCTGGAATCCCTCCTTAAAAAGATCACTGGGGAACATGTCCCTCTGGAACAATTTGCAGCCCCAAGTTCAGTCTTACTTCCTTGAGGGTTTTGTAATAAAAGAGTGAGGAGTGGGTTGGGGTAATAGATTTAGAGATGGAAGGGGCCTGGAACACAGTCATGCAGTACAAACCCTCACTTTATAAATAAAGAAATTGAGGTTCTGAGATACAATTTCGTAATTCGGCTAATGTCACATTGTGGCCAAGCTGGGATTTTCACCAGAGTCCTCCAGTTCCAAATCTGACATGTTTAGCATACAGGAAGAAGTGAGTTCAGTTCTTACCAAGCAATCTTGGACAAGTCATTTAACTTCTCTTCCTGGGTTCTCTCATCTGTAAAATGGAGAAAATATCACCTGCCTCACAGGATTGTTGTAAAGATCAAATGAGATAACCTCTATAAACATTGGAAATCTTAAAAGTGCTTTTAAAGAACCCTACCTATTACTCTTTTTCAGATTAGATTAAAATATGATTTAACTTTCTTTTTCGTTAAGGCAACAGGGGTTAAGTGATTTACCCAGGGTGTGAGGTGGGATTTGAACTCAGGTCCTCTGACTTAAGGGTGGGCACACTATCCACTTGGCCATGTAGCTGCCCTGTTAATTTACCTTCCTGACTCCAAATTCAAGCTCCAATGGAGCAGAAGTCACCTTGGCTTTTAGGGGATGGCTAATAGCATCTGCAACCTAGTGAGCCTCTGAGATCGGCCATGTGGCATTTAAAAGTCTCCAGTGAGCCGCCCCGGCCACCACTGCTTTCTGACCTCCTCAGCCTGAATGCTTCTGCCACTTCCCGTTCCCATCCCCCATCACAGCCTTTCTTCTGAAGGGTCAGGGTTTTTCAGTTTCTTCTCACAGAAAGCCATGTGCTGGCTCTCTCTTGGGAGAAACAGCTGATTGAGCTTTCCAATTAGTTTTGCCTGTGGTTAGTTCCTGTGCCTGCTGTTCGAGCAGCCTCTTCCAGAAGCCATTTGCCAAAAGGCTGCTTAGCTGTGAGCTGCTCACACCCCTCTCTTTTAAGCTTTTAAGATGCTTTGTAGTAACAGATTGTCAGGACCCTCAGCGAATGAGACACAATTCTAATGGCTGTCTCAGTCCTGGTATTAAGGGAGCCAATGCAGGGAGGCCCATTTCAGCAACGGGAGATCAGACAGATTTCTCGAACCCACTCCCAGCCTTCTGGGATTAAGGAACTTCATTGGGGTTCAAATGTCTGCCCTCTGTAATTACCCAGTTTTAGAAGGCAAAAGGCCACTTTTTTAATTTTTTTGCTGAGGCAGTTGAGGTTAAGTGACTTGCCCAGGGTCACACAGCTAGGGCATGTTAAGTGTCTGAGACCAGATTTGAACACAGGTCCTCCTGACATCAGGGCTGGTACTCTATCCACTGTGCCACCTTTAGTTGTTTATTTATTTTGCTTTTGCAAAAGGCCACTTTTGCACAAACCTGAGCTCTACTTGCCACTACCCTTTCTTGCTTGAGTTTTGCAAGTTTTAGTAAAGATAGAATCACAATAGTAAAGAAAGGATCTTTAAATCAGGAGCTCTCAACCAGAATCCATAAACTTAAAAAAAATTAGGTATTTTGATAACTGTCATTAATTATAGTGGTTTTCTTTTGTAATCTATCCCTTCTGCATTGAGGGGATTAGGGAATGTGGCACCCCCTTAAATTGGAAATTCCATGTAAAATTTTTTGGTCCCTTTGTTACCAGTAAAGAAGTCTGAATTTCTTCTTTTGTGGGGTATTTACCTTATTGTAAAATTTGGGTTGAGATTATATGATACTATACATACATTTTATGGGTTACTAAGTTTCTAAACTTTTGTGTTGTCTATTCATGACCTTCTCATGTTGTCTGTGACATCCACAAAACTCCCCCAAAATTCCCATTAAATTTCTAATGCTGACCCACCAATATATCACAAAGAAGATGGGGAAGGTCTTGATGTGAATTTTATTTTAGGCATTTAAAAAATTTCTGAAAAGCAGCTCACTGGTTTCATTCAGGAGCCTATCCAAAAGGGCCCAGTGATAAGAAAAAAAGCTAATCACCTCCTTACTGAATTGCTTATATGGTCCGGCTAGGACAAGTCTTTCAAAATCTCACCTGGCTTCTTACAAGATGGCAGAAGGTTCCCTTCCTCTCCCTCTAGATTGGAGGCAGTGAGAATTGATGGAAGGAGAATCCTGCTGCAGCCTGTATTCCTCCTAGCTTCAGGGAAGCCAATCTGAGCTGTTAGGTCTGTCTGCAGGTCTCTTTTTTCCCCTTTCCACCAAGTCCTTTTCTTTTCTTCCTTCATAGTGACATGGAAGACATTGGTTTAATTGAAGGCGGTTTTGGCCAGGTTTTCCTTCTTCCTTGCTGATCTTAGTTCCATTGTTTGATTTCCCATTTCCTGTCAGCTTTGGGACGGATGCTTGATTTCCCTCCCACCGTTGCCTTCCAAATAGAAAACGGCTTGTGTTTAACTTGCTTCCCTTTTCAGGGGTGGGGAAGTGGGTATTGCACCCTGCCATGCTATTAAAGGCCCAGCTTTTGTGAGCTCAGCAAGGAGAAGAAAGACCGGAGCAGTGATTGTCTCTGTGCAATGTGAAAGGATTGTTGCTTTGGGGCCAACCAAAAATAAAAAATAAGATAAAAGGAAGTGGGTGTAAAGTATTAGGGGAAGGACTTGGATTGGATACTAGTAAAAATGTTCTATACTGATTGGTAGAAAGCTGTTCTATATGGTTTGATGGTAGCGGACCTTGGTGTTTTAGCCATAAGCTATTTAGGTCCAGAGCTCCCTATGTGAAGTTCTGGGGAAGAGGACTTAGGTGACCGACCTCAGCCAAACAGTGAAATGGGTTCTGAGTCTTGAGTGCCCTTCAGCCTGTGATTGGCTAAATACCTTAGTCTGTAGATCCAGATGCCATCTGGCCTGTAGAAACAGAAATCTGAAAGGGATTCCCAGGGAGAATTTCCTGTCACAAGTGAGCAAAGACAGATGTACCAAAAGTTATTTTCTGTTTTCTTTATGGTCCAAGTAGAAATGTGATCTCATCCCTCATTCAACAAGAATTTTTAAAATATATTTTTTATTTCCTTAAGTATTTCCCAATTACATGTAAAAACATTTTAACATTCATGTTTTTTTTTAAATTTTGAGTTCCAAATTCTCTCCCTCCCTTATGCTCTTTTCCCTTCCATGAGAAGGCAAACAATTTGATATCAATTTTATATATAAAGTCATGCAAAATAAAATTCTATATTAGCCACATTGCAAAAGAAAGCAGACAAAAGGAATAAAAATAGAGAAAAAGTTTAAAGTGTGTTTCAATCTAGGTTCAGAATTCATCAGTTTTCTCTTTGGAGGCAGATAGTAGCATTTTTCATTATGAGGCCTTTGGAATTGTCCTGGAGTCATTCACAATTGATCATAGTTACATTGTTGCTGTTACTATATACAATGTTCTCTTGGTTCTGTTCCCTTTTCTTTTCTTTCTTTTTTTTTTTTAGATAATAGCTTTTTATTATCAAAAGAGTTTTCAACATTCACCCTTCCAAAACTTTGTGTTCCAAATTTTTTACCTTCCCTCCCACCTCTCCCCTAGACAGCAAGCAATCCAATATGCGTTAAATGTGTACAGTTCATATATTTCCACATTTATCGTGCTGCATAAGAAAAATCGGATCAAAAAAGGAAAAAGAGGAAAAAAACAAAAAGCAAGGAAACAGCAACACAGAAAAAGTGAAAATACTATGCTTTGATCCATATTCAGTCTCCATAGTTCTTCTGGAAGCAGATGGCTCTCTCCTTCATAAATCTATTGGAATTGCTTGAATCACCTCATTATTGAAAAGAGTTATGTCCATCAGAATTGTTGTTACTGTGTACAATGTTCTCTTAGTTCTATTCACTTCACTTAGCATCAATTCATATAAGTTTCTCCAGGCCTCTCTGAAATCTTCCTGCTAATCATTTCTTATAGGTCTGTTCCCTTTTCTTTGCATGAATTCATATAAGCCTTTCCAGGTTTTTCTGAAACCATACTGCTTATCATTTTTATAGCCCAATAATATCCCTTTACAATCATATACCACAACTTGTTTAGCTATTCTCTAGTTGTTAGGCATCTCCTCCATTTTCAACTCCTTATCAGTGCAAAAAGAACCTCTATAAATATTTTTGTACACATAATTTCTTTTTTTAAATTTATTTTTTATTAAAACTTTATATTTGCAAAACATATGTATGGGTAATTCTGAGTTTTTTGTGACTATTGATAAGTTTGATTTCTTCTCCTGAAAACTTCCTTCAACAAGCATTTATTAAAGGATTACTGTGTGTCAGGGACTGAGAAGGAAGTCCCTTCCTTCTCCAAGGTTATAAGAGATCTTTTAATTGCTCAGTCGTTTGGCTTTTTCTCAGTCCTTCCCCTTCATCTGTCTCCATGTTCATTCCTCTCTAACATTTGATGCTGACTCTTTATTGGTTTTCATGACATAAAGGTTCTCTTACCTCTCTAACTGCTCTTTCTCAGTCTTTTTTGTTAGGACAGCTTCTATATGCTACCCTGTAATCCCTAAGGTACTATTGTAGACTCTCTCATGCTTTATTTATACCCTCTTACTGACCTCATCAGTTCCCATGGGTTCAGTTATCTCCATGAGACAATACCTGAATCTATATCCCCAGCCTTGGCTCTAGTCATCCATCACTAAATGCCTATTGGATATTTCCAACTGGCTGTTTTCTTAAATTTGACATATCTATAACAGAACTCGTTATCTTTCCCTGTAAATCTTTCCTTCTTTCTAACTTCTCTGTTTTTGTTGATATGCCAAACATCCTTATTGTCAAACTTGGACAACTATGACCCTCTCTTCCAGTCCCCTCATCTAATCAGTTGCCAAATGTTGTTAATTCTATTTCCAAATATCTCACATCTTCCCGGCTGTGCTTATAGCTGTTATCCCAGTTTAAAACCTCATCACCTCCAGCCTGGAGTCCTGCAATAGCCTCCTAATATCTTTGGCCTTTGTACTATCACCCTTGTTCAATCCATATTCCATTAAGCTGCCAATTCCTATTGGATTAGCTATTCCTAAGGCATAGACTTGACCATATCACTACCCATTTCAAAAAGCCCAGTGGCTCCTTATTGCTTCTTCAAAAAAATTTAAGGTCTTTCATTTAAGGTCTGCCTGATCTCATTTCTAAAATATATATAAAGAGTTGTGTCAAATGTTTAAGAATACATTCATTTTCCAATTGATAAATGGTCAAAGGATTTGAACAGATAATTTTCAGGTGATGAAATTAAAGCCATCTATAATCATATTAAAAATGCTCAAAATTACTATTGATTAGAGAAATGCAAATTAAAACAACTCTGAGGTACCACCCCACACCTCTCAGATTGGCTAAGATGTTAGGAAAAGATAATGATAAATGTTGGAGGGGATGTGGGAAAACTGGGACATTAATGCATTGTTGGTGAAGTTGTGAAATGATCCAACCATTCTGGAGAACAATCTGGAACTATTCCTAAAAGGCTATAAAATTGTGTATATATCCTTTGACTCAGTAGTGCCATTACTGGGTCTGTATCCCAAGGAAATCATAAAAGGAGGGAAAAGGGCCTATAGATGCAAAAATGTTTGTAGCAACTCTTTGTGGTAGCAAAGAATTGGAAATTGAGTGGATGCCCCTCAGTTGGAGAATGGCTGAATAAGTTATGATATATGAAAGTAATGGAATATTATTATTCTATAAGAAGTGATGAACAAGCTGATTATAGAAAGGCCTGGAAAGACCTGAACTGATGCTGAGCAAAACAAGCAGAACCAGGAATACTTTGTACACAGTAACAGCAAGATTGTTTGATGATCAACTATGAAAGTGTTGGTTCTTCTCAGTGGTTCAGAGATCCAAAACAATCCCAATAGACTTTGGATGGAAAACATCATTTGCATCCAGAAAGAGAACTATGGAAACTGAATGTAAATCAACACATTATGTTTACTTCTTTTTTCTGTTTTGTTTTTCTCTCCCATGGTTTTTCCCTTTTGTTCTGATTTTTTTCTCTCCCAACATAATTCATAAAGAAATATGTAATTAAAAAGTTAACCCACATGTATAATAAAAAAAACCCAATTAATAAAGAACAAAAATAAGGTGCACCTGAGGACCTTTCATTATATGTATATGACTTGGGGCAGCTAGGTGATGCAGTGGATAGAGCACCAGTCCTGAAGTCAGGAAGACCTGAGTTCAAATCTGGTCTCAGACACTTAACATTCCCTAGCTGTGTGACCCTGGGCAAGTCACTTAAGCTCAATTGCCTCAGCAAAAAGCAAAAAAAAAAATGTATATGACTCAAGTCTATCTTTCTAGACTGATTTCCCATTATCTCCTTTCAAACAAGTTACACTCCAGCCAAATTGACCTAAGATAACAAAATGGCCCCAGATATATGCTCCTTGAATGCAAGGACTGTTTATTTCATTTATGTTTTGTATCTCCAGGATTTAGCATGGTATTTGGCATGTAGCAGATTCAATAAATGTTTACAGAATCATGACCAGCCACTCCAAATTTGTGGATTAACCTCCTATTCCCAAGCTATTGCTTTTCATTTGTTCTTGCCATCATGGGTTTTGCATTATGGTAATTTTAGTGAGTCATTTAAGGGGCCTCTTTCTCACCTGTAAAATAAATCTGAAAAGTGAAGGTAGAGATATTTGATGGATAGTTTCAAAAATACCTTTCAGATGTAAATCCTAGCATCCTGCTGGCACACATCCGTCTCAGTTTTTACTAGACCAAACTCCAAGATAGAAATTCTGTATTATTCAACAGAAGGACCCATTGTTATTCATCCTCTATTATTTACTCTAAACTCATGAAATACTAAGTAATTAATACAATATTCACTGGAATTGCTTATGCTTTTTTTTGGTCTCATGATGTTAAAATATTGTATTAATGCCTTTTTGTTGTTGTTTTTGCTGAGGCATTTGGGATTAAGTAACTTGCCCAGGTCACACAGCTAGGAAGTGTTAAGTGTCTGAGATCAAATTTGAACTCAGGTCTTCCTGAATACAAGGCTGGTGCTCTATCCACTGTGCAACCTAGCTGCCCCTTGTTGTTTTTTAAACCATACTTGCCTGTAGATTTCATCTTCCTCTCCCAGTTGCTGCAAGGTTAAGGTTTACAGAAGTTAGGCAAGATTCACTTTATCTGATAACATTCAGTTCCTATAATTCTTTAAATTCTCTACTAACAAGAAGTGTGCTTATCGGACCCCAAATTAGTCATTTCACATAATCTGAATTTGACTGCTTTTTAGTGTGTGTATATGTATGTTATATTATTGCAGTCATCATATATGTATACACACACATTCCTATGCTTGCTTTACTTTGAATTATTCCATGATATTCCTATGCTTTTGTGAATTCCCCATTTTGTTTCTTCCAAGACCATAGTATTTCCATCAGGTACTACAGTTTATTCAGTCATCCACTAATACGTCAAATGCTACTTTGTTTCTTTTTTTTTTAATCTCCAAAAAAACCTGGTATGACCATCACTGTATATGGGAACACCATTTCTTCTCCCCTTGAGCTGTGGGAAACCCAGTAGTAGGATCACAGGGCCAGATATATGGCGTATCTCATGTCATTCCAAATTATTTTACAGGTGCTGAGTGCTGTGCCTCTTCTGTGACTTTGAGTTGTCAGCAAGGAATTTGTGTGGGTGTAGTGAATCTCCCCAAAGTAAGCATGGAAGGAATAATGTTATGGATTGTTTTATATTAAATGAAACAAAAAACCAACATCGTGCAAGAAGATCTTATGTATGATTGAGAAGTTCATCTTCCACTATCCTTCCCTCTTTCCTGTTTATGATCACGACCTTCATTATCTTCCCTACAGTATAGAAATGGTGACTTTATACACTGAGTAGTCACTAAGCTGTTAGTGACTTAATAGAGTCTTTGCATTTAAAAAAAATCACATTATACACTTTAGGGCCATCAATTTAAAAACATTCAGATAAACAACTTTGAAAACCAACATGATATGAAAGTGTATTTCAAAAGGAAAGTCTAGCAAGGAAAACATTTTTTCATCTCAGGAGTCTTATAGAATAGTTGTCAGGGGGAAGACAAAAAAAGGATGGGTAGAGAACCAAGAACATCAGATTAGTTAGTCAGCAAGCATTTATTAACTGATTGCTAAACACTAGGCACTGTGCTAAGTGGGGGAAAAGTAAGGCAAAACAATTCCTACCCACTAGGAGTTCAAATTCTTATTTGGGAGACAACATGCAAATACGTTTGGGATATTTTATAGGTATTTGGAGAGCTAAAATGGTTTCGATTAGTGTTAAACTGATTGGCATTAAGCTATAGGTTTGTTCCTCTCAATTTACCATTGAATTTTGAGACAGAAAAGTTGGGTCTATATCCCATCTCAGACACATGATAGCTGTGGGATTATGGACCAATTATTTAGCCTCTGCATCTATTTCTTCATCTATAATTTACCTGACAAAGTTATCATTAGGGGACACTTCATGCTTTTCAGTTGGTAATACATTTATCATATGCTCTCTCCTCCATTTAGGAGCTAGGAAGAAGTCTCTTTTTTTTAGGTCTTAGAAAATATATATTTTGTGGCAGGGAGACATGACCTTAGACTCTTGGACCCCCATGAGGCTCTAAGAGGTCCTACTGGGTTATAAGGGCTTTGAGTGTGAGCTAGTGCCCAGGCCTCTGGACATTACTAATTACTGCCAGAGCACTACCCATTAAAGGCAATACTCTTATCTTTCCCAAATAGATCTCATCAGAAGATTGGCCACCCTTGGGTGTTTTGGTTTTTGCCTTTAGATCAGCTCCAGATCAGTGAGAACACAGGTGGTCCTGTGTGACCTGAGCCTCTCTTCTTGTGCTTGAGTTAAGCTCGACATTACTCCAACTTTGATCTTCAGTCTCTCCTTATCCACTGGTACCTTCCCTGCAGCCAGACACACACATCTGTATCTTCTCTCAACTTGTGTTCACTTGACCCCACCACCCACTCAAAATTTTGTCCTTTGTCTTGTTTCTGTTGTGCAAAAAGCTATATGTTCATTGCCTCCTTTTTCTCATCTCCCACTCAGTTCTCAATCCTATAGTGGGCTTTCTGACCAGTCAAATGGTAGCCCTTAATGAAATTGTTTTCCAGATCCAAAGGCCTTTTCTTATTCCTCATCCTTATTGACATTGACCTTCTGGATACTCTATCTTCTTTCACTTTCCGTGACAATTTTCCCTCCTATTCTTACTTGTCTGTTTCTCGATTTCTTTTATTGGATCCTTATCCATGTCCTGATCCAAAGTCCCTTAAAAGTTTGGTCTCCATCTTTTTCCTTCAACACAGCTCCATCTCCTAACTCCAGGCATTTGAACTGGCTGGCTGTTCCCTATGCCTGGAATTCTACCTCTTGGCTTCCTTCCAAGTCTCAGCTAAAGTCCCATATTTTCCAAGAAGCTTTTCTCAATCTTCCTTAATCTTATTGCATCTCTACCTTGTTTTTATATAGTTGTTTGCATGCATCTCCCCCATTGGATGGTGAGCTTCTCAAGAACTAGGACAGCTTTTTGCTATTCTTTGTATCACTAGCACTTAGCACAGTGTCTGGCACATAGTAGGTGCTTTAACAAATGCCTATAAACTTGATTAACTGTTCCACTTTTAATAATCTGTTTACAAATTACCTTCTTTTAGTGATTTTTATCAGTTCTCTTAGATTTGTTGATCTAACTTTCAAATCTACATATATATAATTTTAATTTTTGTCTTGCATTGTAATTCTGCAGTCCCAGTTAATTGCTTGGTATCCTATCATCTCAAATTCAGCATATTATCTTGCTCCTCCTTTTCTCCAAATTTCCAACCTTTCATTCTTTTATTGAAGATACCACCATCCTTCTAGACACCCGAGTTTCCTGAATTGTTGTCAACTTTTCCTCCCACCCATGGATTCAGTGGGATTTTAAATCTTGTTATTTGTACCTCTACAATCTCTTGTCATCCTTTCTCCATTTCCCATTATAATCAAACTAGCCTGTTTGTGTTCCGTGGCGTAATGCTACCTTTTTCTCAGCTCTGAATCTTCCCCTGTGCCTAAAGAATGTTTTCCCTCATCACCTGCTCTCTTAGAAGCCTTAATTTTTCTTATAAACATTTATTAATCACCTACTATTTACCAAGCTCTGTGTTAAGCACTGGGAATTATATTAATATAATTACATTAATATAATAAGAAAATGAAAGTTTCTGACCTTGAGGAGCTTACAGTCTAATGGGGGGGAGACAGTAGACAAAAGGAAGTTGAAGAGAGAAGATGAGTCCCGGAGGGTACCCAGGATGAAGATGATGGTAGAGTTGAAACCAAATAGAGTATCTTGTTGCAGATGAAGGCTAGGGATTTTAAACCTATAAAGGAAGGCTATAAAAGGAATATTTTGCTCTGCCCTTATAGCTCCCCAATCAGAAAAGAAAAAAAAAAACTGAGAGTGCAAATGAGAGTGAATAACCAGGATGGTGGTAATAAGTTTATCCTGGGTAGGGAATGATGAAAATGATGGACTTGAAACCTAAGTGAAACTAGTAGCAAAGGAATAATTCTCCTTAAAGACTTCAGTTTATGTGATATCTTCAAAGGGAAAGTCTTTTCTCATTTCTTCTAATGATCTCTCTCTTTGAATAATCTTTTCTTACAAATTGTATTCCTTCTTTTCTTCCCTCCAATAGAAAGTAAGCTCTTTGACAGCAAAGATTTTTCTCCCCCTGGCTATATATACCCACTATGTAGTACAGTGTCTCTACTTTATTGGTACTGTAATGCTAATTAAATTGTTTTGGCAGAGAGTACCTACTCTGAAATCACTGGTCTTTTAACTATTGATGAAGAAGATTATAACTTCCTTCCCTTATCCATTCTCTTGTTTGATAACCTTATTGGGAAGTTCTGCCTCATATCTAAATCTCTCCAATTTTTTTTTTAAACTTGATGGATTACGCATATTCTCCTGTCTTTTGTGAAATAGTTGATGCCCTTGATGCTTTTCACTTGAGTAGCTGAGTGAGCTCCAAATTGGTTATTGTGGTAGGCTAGACACTATTGTCACCAGCTACTTAGGGTTTATACAGCTCAGCATTTCCAAAACTAATTTGGACTCACAATCCTTGGGCTTGAAATATACAGACTGAACCGGTAAATACTTAGGAAGGGGAAAGATGGCACACTCCCTGGAATAAAAGGGGGTCAAGGACATTTTAGAACAAAACAGAAGAAAGTAAGTCTTTTTATAAAGAAAAATTATTGCATGCAGTAATGCTACCAGGTCTTCCTGCCTCCAAAACTAGGTCTCTCCACTATTGTGAAAATTAATAGCATCAACACTTTTCCTCATATATAATTCCTTCTATTGCTTCTAAGTTGATATATGCTTTTAGGAAGGACCCCACTCCAGGTTACCACTTTGAAGGTGGTAGGGACAGTATCTTTTTAAAACATTTATTTTCATTATATCCACAGTACCTTAAATTTAGAGATGTTTTAAAAGTGGTTCTTGGATTATATATGATGATGGAGAAATGGAAATCCTTCTTCCACTTTGCTAGGGAGATAGAGGAAACACACTACTCCCACCACCCTGTCTTCATATAAATATCAAATTTTTTCTTAGTGGAACATGACCTTCTCTAGTTGATCTTTCATGCAATTCATAAAGGAATCTTGTTGGGTATGGGGTGTATAGGTTGCTCAGGGAAGAACAGCACTTCTTGCATGAAGGCTTGCTGTTCTTTCCTGAGCAACCTATACACCCCACACCCAAAAAGGTTCCAATGGCTGTGAAGGTGGAACATCACAGAGGTCAAGGTCATCCACTGAATTCTGTCCCATCATTGGCCACCAAGACTTTTGTGTTGCTATTCTGGAAAAATGAAGCTGATAACTTTGTGCAAAATACAATTCCCTCATGAGTCAAGACATCATCCTGTGAAGTCATTGGACTTCTGCAAAAACAAAGGACAAACAACATCAAAATTAACCTTCTTAAGGTTACATCTAAAAAAAGAGTTTCTCTCCTCAAAAACTTCCTTTGTTGCCATATTGCCTCTAGGATCAAATACAAATGTCCTTATCTGGACATAGAAAGCCTTTCCAGTATCGTCTCAATCTATTCTCCTTCCTGTTCATTACGTTTTTAGTCAAACAGCACTATAAATTAACATTTCAGTCCTCTCTGCTACAAGCCCATCTCCTATTCCTGGAAAACATGTTATTTTCTCATCTCTGTCATTTAGACTCCTTTTTTCTTCCTCAAGGCTCAGTTCAGATACCACTTTTTCCCATGTCCTACCCCAACAGTTGTTAGTACTTTCTCCCTCAAATGTTCCCAGATGACTTTGCTCTAATATTAAAGAATGTCTTACTTAACTCTGTCTTATTTATACTTGTTTTCATACTGTTTTTTCATAGTAGAACGGTTACTTCTTGAGGGCAGGAATTATTCCAGAGCCCTAGGCACTTAGTAAATAAATAGCAGCTTGTATTTCTTATGTTTTCATAATTATTATCTCATTAGATGCTCACAACATATGTAGTAGGTAAAAAATCAAGGCATTGTTATGAAAAGAGCACCACATCGAATCAGGTTTTTAAGCTTGATACTTGTGTCATCCTTGGCAAGTCACAGCCTATTTCTCCATCTGTAAAATAGGACTAATTAATACACAGATTACTTTAAAGGGTCCTTGTGACAAAGCCCTCTGTAAGTATGAAGGCATTATAGAAATATGAACCTCATTATCCAGTTTCCCCTGAAGAAACAGACCCAAAGCTTGTGGCCCAGATTACTTCCTCTACCTTTTTCTGCCTCTGTCTCAAAGATGAATCCCTTGTACAGAAAAACTGGTAATAATATAGAATTTAAATTTTTAATGTAAGTTTTCTTTAAATATGATGTTGAGTACAAATCAACTGTTTCCTCACTTAGAAATACCTTGTTAGTCATTGAACTACACACTAGACACACTCATTTTGCCCCAGTTGATGTTCAGGATGCTTTAAGTACTTAAAATCCCTAAATCTGCAAGTTGTTTAGGCTCCTTTTGCAATAGTCTTTTTTCCTACCTCAGGGTAGGAAAAGGATCAAATGAGGATGGTGGATGTGAAAATGATTTTTGGGTTGTTTTTAAAAACTCTCTCTCTATTCATTCAATTAAACAACAACAAAAAAGCAAAATAAAACCCTGATAACAAGTATGCCTAATCCATCAAAAGAAATTCTCGGATTGGCCACGTTCAAAAATATTTTTGCTTGTTCTGAATTTGAAGTCCATCACTTCTCTGGCAGGAAGTGGATAGCACATTTCATATTCAGTCCTCTCTACTTGTATTTAATAACTTCATTGGTCACAGTCCTAGTCTTTCAAAGTTGTTTTTCTTTGTAATGCTGTTGTTACTGTATAGTGACATATAGAAGAACAATTGTTCTTCCCACTTTACTCTGCACCATTTCATACAAACCTTTCCAATTTCTTCTGACAGTGTCCATTTCATTTTTCTTATGGTATAATAGTAATTGCATGTAATAGAGAGGTAGTCATTACTTAATTATATCATATATAAAATATATGATAATTTGATTAATCATTCCTTAATAGGCAGATACCCCAATGTTTCCAGTTTGGGGCTACTTTGCAGAAAGCTGCTATACTTTTGTTTCATATGGATCCTTTTCCTTTTTTTCTCCTCTCTTGGAGCATTGGAAATGATTTGATTAAAATATTGCATACCTCATAGTAGCATTTCCTTGGAGATAAGCCATATTTATCAACTGTTGCTGTTATTTCAAGAAATATTTTTCTTTCTAACTTTTTACTGACTGTTCACCCGGGTCTGTAACTTTGACTACCCTCAACTCTTTCCTCCATCTAGTCAGTTGCCAAGTCTTACTGATTTTATTTCCATGTCATCCATTTCAGCATCCCCTTCTTTTTGCTCACATAAACCCACCTACCTCACACTATCCTAGGTTAGATTTCCTTAGTTTTTTGGCTAAGCTATTATTCTAGCCTCCCAATTCATCCTCTTCTCAAGTCAGTTTCTCTCCAATCCATCTCCCACACAGCTGCCAAAATAATATTTCTAAAGCACAAGTCTATGTTGCTCTCTTGACCAAAAACTCCACTGGCTCTCTCCTACCCACATAGGTAAAATAGAACTCTCTAGCCTTTCACCATCTGTTGCTAGCCTGCTTTTTCAGACTCCTTATGCATTGCCCCTCTTGCACACCAAATGCTAGTCAAACTGGCCACCCTGCTGTGTATCACACACAGTAGATACCTCAAATGCTGTCCCTCCTATTAAAATAATTAGCTTCCTTCAGAGTCCTATTTAAGTGTCATCTCCTACATGAGGCTGTCCTTTATTTCCAGCATCCCCCTTCTGGAAAATTAGTTATATTTATTTTATATGTATTTGGAACCTAATTGTGTGTATTATTTCAACTGATAGAAGGTAGAGATTTGCGGGGTTTTTGTTTTTTTTTTTTTTGGTAGTAGGTACTTAATGGTTACTGACTGCTGTTCTTGGTTGTGATTTCTCAAAGGTCTAGAACAGACTTATTAGTGCAAATTCAAGCTTCTGGGTAATTTTCCTTTTTGAATAAGAGGAAATTTCATGTTCAAGAGTGATTAGAACATGGCTACTTTGCTTGCTTCCATTCCTACAATAAAAACAAGGGAATAGGTACTGGATCTGTATTTTTACTTCCTCATTCTCAGGAGACAAAACTCTCTCTATGCTCAGAACCTCTGACTTACCCAGTCCCACAGTCAGTATGTCAGGAGAATTTGAATTTAGTTCTTCCTGTCTAAGGCCAATTCTCTATCCATTACCCCATGCTGCTTGGACAAACTAACATCAAAAATTCTAGCAAAAGTGTTTCTCCTGGGCTTAGATCCCAAAGAGATCATAAAGGAAGGAAGGGGACCCACATAAACTTAAATATTTGTGGCAGCCCTTTTGTGTAGTGGTAAGAAACTGGAAACTGAGTGCATGCTCATCAGTTGGAGAGTGGCTGAATAAGTTATGGTATATGTATGTTATGGAATATTATTGTTCTGTAAGAAATGATCAGCAGGATGATTTCAGAGAGACTTGGAGAGAGTTACATGAAATGATGTTAAGTGGAATGAGCAGAACCAGGAGATAGATCATTGTACACGGCAACAAGACTATATGATGATCAATTCTAATGGACGTGGCTCTTTTCAACAATGAGATGATTCAGGCCAGTTCCAATGATTGTGATAAGGAGAACCATCTACACTCAGAGAAAGGACTGAGGGGACTGAGTGTGGATCACAACATAGCATTTTCACTCTTTTTGTTGTTGTTTGCTTGCATTTTGTTTTCTCATTTTTCCTTTTTGATCTGATTTTTCTTGTGTAGCATATTTGTGGAAAGAATTGCAATATTTAACATATATTGGATTACTTGTCTGGGGAAAGAGGTGGGGCAAAGAAGGGAAAAAAAATTAGAACAAAGTTTTGCAAGGGTGAATTTGAAAATTATCCATGCAGGGGGCAGCTAGGTGGTGCAGTGGATAGAGCACCAGCTCTGAAGTCAGAAAGACCTGAGTTCAAGTCTGGCCTCAGACACTTAACACATCCTAGCTGTGTGACCTTAACCCCAATTGCCTCAGCAAAAAAAAAAAAAAAAAAAGAAAAAAAGAAAAATCCTGGCAAATCTATTTTCCACACTCCAATGTGAACCTTCTGTTCTAGTCAAGCTGGTCTTTTCTTCAGCTATTGTCACTTCCCTGTGCTAAAACAGAATACTCTCATCTTTAAAAAAAAAAAAAATACTCCATCTTCTCTTTGTTGGGATAAGGCTAAGACCCCATTCCTTTAAAAGTCTTCCCTTACTATTCTATATTGCTGTCATATTACTATATGTGATGTGTCAGAAAGTCATGTACAGTTATGTTCTATAAATGTTTGATTTTGCAAAGCTAGTGTTTCCAGTCAGACTGTTTAGTTGATATTTACTATATTTTTTACTTTTGTCTGATGTACCAGACACTCAAATACTTGTTGATGATCTGTAGAAACAAAAGCTTTATTTTAGGATTTTCTCCCTTATGACATTAAATGCCACTAAATCTTTTTTCAAATTTTTTTTATTTTCTAAAATGTAAAACCAATCTCCATTTATTGAAGCTATAAATCACAGGAAACTTCTACAACTATGGATCTTCCCATTTATCTGGTTTTTAATGGCCATTACTTAGCTAAAGGTATTCGTTAATCAAGTAGATCTAAATGTCAGAAGAACAGCTGGCCTTCCCCCTCCCATCCTCAAACTAAAAAGGAGTTAGTGAACTCCTAGGGGAGTGAAGGGAAAAAATGGTATTTGGTTAGAAGGGAAATCCTATCATTTAAAGACTAGGATCTCTTATCCAAAGTGGGGGGGGGGGGCGGGGAGAGGGAGGTTGGGGAAAGCCAATTCATCTAGTGAGGGCAATCTACTATGGATGGATAGCCAAGAATAGGAAATGGTTGTTCCTTTATAAAACTGGATCCAAATCAAGAATCCTGGAGTAATTAAGTAACAGTTGTTAAAGTTTTTACTACCATTTGGAAATGGGATGCAAACATAGCTGCATTCACACATATCTTGTTTTTTGTTTCAGGATACACATTTGTCAGGACCACGTTAAGTCCACAGAAGTGGAAAGGCGTCCTTTTTAGCTTGTGAGCTGTCCCCAAGAACTGACCATGTCTATTATGGACCACAGCCCCACCACTGGAGTGGTTACTGTTATTGTCATTCTCATTGCTATTGCAGCCCTAGGGGCCTTGATCCTTGGCTGCTGGTGTTATTTGCGCCTACAGCGCATCAGCCAGTCAGAAGATGAAGAGAGCATTGTGGGTGATGGAGAAACCAAAGAACCTTTCCTTTTGGTCCAGTATTCCGCTAAAGGTCCTTGTGTGGAACGAAAAGCTAAGCTGACTCCTAATGGCACAGAAGTCCATGGATAAGCCCTTGGCACAAATGATCATGGGTACTAAACCTTGTGTACAACCAGCAGAAAAACTGGAGAACAACTTGGATATGCTGCTCTCTAAGAAGAACCGAGTTTAAATTTACATTATGGTCTTGCTGGGTTTTGTTATTGCATGCACTGAGACCTGTGTCTTGAACCTAAACTCCTTGGCCCTGGGAGTTGGCTAATCTTTCTGAAGGTACTGTCCATTGCAGGCAATGGACAGACCAGGCCCTGCTGGTGTAAAAGGAATCAAAGCATTTTTGTTACTTGAATGTTTAGCTGAGCCTGTTTTTGATGGAGCTACTACTGTAATGTGAACTAGCTAACAAAACTGTGAACTGTAAATAGGCACCAGAAGCACTTGTTTTTTTGTTTGTTTGTTTTTTTCCTTTAAAAAAATAATTTAGCACATGGAGCTTCTGGTCTGAAGTTATTGTAATGGTAAACTCAGTATTAAAGACTGAGCCCCATGACCATGGAAAAGTTCTAATTGTGGAAAACCCAAGTTGCCATCAGCTGGGTAGTTTGGAATCACAGATGTAAATATGTAAAGAAAGAGCTGTTGTTTTTTAGTCCTGTGGGTTAACTTTATAGAAAACAAGAGATAATAATTAGAAGTTGGCTTCTATTGCAGGAAGCAATAGGCCAAAAAAAAAAAAGTCTCTCTCCTTTATTAGGTAGATGAGGCAGTTAACTATGAATATTGTTAACATTAACTGTATAAACTATTGCAAGGAAGCTGCTGTATTATCTGGGAGCCAGTGAAGGATATATAATCTACATAGGGATAGTCCAGAGGGTTGCCAGACTAATTTATAGCAGCAGAGCAGGTTTTCCTATGTGTTTTTTAAAAGCATGTTAAAAGTAAAGAAATGCCATTTCCGTGCAACTGGCATTATTTAGTGTTAGCTTGCTGTAATTGCTATTATTTACATGTGAAGATATGAAATCCACTTTTAGTCTAAACAAACCCAACTGTCCCATTATAGCCAGTAACAGACTATTTCCTGCTATTTAATGTTTTCTGAACTGGAAGGGAATGGCAAAAGAGATTTGTCTTTTTTCTTTTTAGAAACAAAATTTCTAGTTACTATCCCACTAATACATATTGAATTTTACCTTCCTCAGCAAATCAGTATAAGCATGACTGGAATTCTCTAATCAGGCTCCAAAAACATCAACAAGCATGTGATAATCTATAGGCAAGTATCCTAATGTTCATTCAAAAACCATGTGTGTGTGCACATGCTCACAGGGCACACAGTTTAATGCTTATCAAGTACTAGGGATAACTTATGAAGTTTAGAAAGTAAGGATTTTAGTTTTGAAAACAATGACTTTAACCACAATCTAGCCTGCTTGCCACCTCAAAAAACAAACAAAAAACCCAACAAAGTTTTAACCCATTGTTTTAAGTCAATTTATGTACACTGCTATGAATTTTGTAAAAGAATAGCGTAGATTTAACAAGGCACAGTGAAAATTTTAACATTAGTGTTAATTTAAACGTTAGTGATTAAAAGAAAATCAGTGCCTAACTTTTAAGAATAGTAGCTTAGCAAATTGAGCATATTAAAACATGAAAGTAACAGAACTATGATGGGAAAAGCTGAGTATGTACTAAGCAAATAATATTGCTTTAAAAAATCAAACTAAAAGGGTTTGCATCATTACTTATTACTAAAAATTTTGTTTTGGTGGGAGGGATTTAGATGTCATGGTAGTCTAGTAAAACCTATGGTATCCTTCATCAGAATATTTTTAAATGCATTAATATAAAATGCATAAGACTACATAGAAATATAGTTATCAAAATAATTTTAAGTTCATATCACTCCTCCCCCTCCCCCAAGTTGAGCCCCTGCTTTGCAGTAAAGGCTTCTTTATTGGGCAATGAAGTCACTTCATTGGAGACTCAAGATGGGGATGCTGGAAAGTATTCTAGGTTTAGAAAGAATTGAAAGTGCAAATTTAATGGCTGCCTATGGCTCATGAATTAAAGGAGAACTAACATCAAGACCAAGGATGAAAGGAATGGAGTGGAGTGTGAGACAGCAGTGCACAAGCCAAAGATGAGCAATTCCTAGGATGGACAGCCATTTATATTTAATCACATTAAAAACTTCTGAAGCTTTCTACCTCTTCATCATTTTGCTCTGTAGGGGAAACAAGTCCCTAGATTTGGGTAGCCAGCAAAGTAATCCAAAGGCAACTTCACATTTATTTGCATTTTATAAAGTATGCTGAGGTCATCTAACAAATTCTTTTAACAATCCCATTTTTTAGAACCATGTCTGGTTTTCATAGAACTAATAATTTATGAAATACTGTTCATTTCTTCAAATTTTAGGGAAATCCTTTTTTTTTCCCTCCACCTGGTCACCGGGGAAAACTTTTAACTTTGCTTTTTATTTTTAAAATCAAGACTTCTTAAAGGTAGACAATATTTGAATAGTGGCATTACCACTTACTAGCTTGAACCTTTACTTAAAATGGAAATACCAATAAAATTGGCCAGCAAAATGCCAGGCAAAAAAAGCATCTTTTGCCATGCTCATCAATCAAATATTTAGCTTCTAAGCCCTTCAAATAATTTGCTTTCTTAATCTCTCAAAGCAACTCTTAAATGGTTTATCACATTCAAACTTGCTGAAGAGGTGACAAGGAACAAACTTGCTGAAGGAATGATTAAAAAACTAGTAGGGAAATTGTTATTGTCATTTGAATTGAACTTGTTTTTTTAGATTCTTATCATCAAGGATCTGTACTACTGTTTTGGTCTCAAACCTACCAACTTTGTGCAATAAATTATCTAGGGAATGTTTCCCCAAGTTGAATGATCATCCACTTTGATTTTCTAGACCACTGAGAAAAATTTTTATTTACAATGAATTTCAATAAAATTTGCATAAATTATCTTCCCAGTCTATAAATGTCCCTTCTGATTTCTTCATATTAGTTTAAAAATCAATCTGTCCTATTTTCATTATTCTGTTCAGAAGCCAAAGGAGAACTCATATTAGTGGCAAGTTTTGTGTTGTCTCGTGACTGGAGTTTAGTTTTATGGGAAAGTGTTTCTTGCAAGGTAATGGATTTTTCAGATTCTTCTTTATTTTCTAATTTTCCTTCCATTGTTGCCACCAGGATTTTCAGTAAAGCATTTTCAGTTAAGAGGTTTTCTGATGCATCTGCTAATTCTTGAAGCTTCAGTGCCATCTCCTCCAGCTCTCGGGTTTTCTGCTCATAGAGGGCCTCTAACTGCTCACTGTGGAGCTGAAGAACGCTATGTTGCTTTTCCAGTGTTTGTTTTTGCTTTTGTAGTCTATGTTTATCTCTTCTGGCATCTGAAAGTTGGGATTCCACTTGGGCTTGAGCTCGATGAAGAGCAGTGATTTCTGCTCTTAATTTATGGATCTCTTTCTCTAAATGGGATATGTGTCCTTTCTGTAATACTGCCTCATTCTGAAGGTGTTCTTTGGTTTGGGGATCAGCTGAGCTCCCAACAGCAGAAATGGGGTCTGAATAACGCAAAATGAACTTCAACAGATTGGGAAGGGTAATGGGAGAGTCCTCGGGAAACTTCACACTCAAGTCCTTCCTAGAAAAAATGAAAGTATTTGGTTAGAGCTGACATGCATGGACCTGAAGCCAGCCTGCTATTGACAAAGAACTTAAAAGCTTTTTCTTTTACATTTGATAACTGAGGGCAAAAATATTTAAGGCTCAGACCCTCCACAAAATGTATGCTGTACTATTAATTATTATACAAGCAAAAAACAATGATATAAGCTTATCCAACAGTTGTTTAAACAGATTATAAAACAAACAAGTTATTAATGATATAACTTTGATGTTGCAGATGCTGCTTAAGACAGCTGAGTTAAAAACCACAGAACAATTTTAATTTCCTTTGAAATGAGTGTCTACCCCATGATATTTCTATGCATATCACGTTATTTATAATCTTGCTCCTATGAATAATGGAGTTAGTATAATTGGGCCTTGGCTTAAAAAGCCTACACTTGTTCCACCTTATTGGGGAAGAGGAAAATAGGTATGATTAATCAGACCTCTTTAGGACAATCTTTGGACAATTTATAAGGGTTTATGGAGCCCTACAATATCATGCTGTAATTAATATACTGGTTTTCTAGAGCAAATATATGAAAATTAGAATTTGAAAATTTGAAAAATAAAGGATTGTTTGCTGCTGCATTATTTTTTAGTAATAATTTTTCCTAAATTTGAATGTAACTTTCCAGGAACACATTTAAGCAGCATTAGGCATATCTACATTAATACCACAGTTCCAGGCCTCTGGACATTACTAATTACTGCCAGAGCATTACCCATTAAAGTCAATACTCTTATTGTTCCCAAACAGATCTGAAGACGTGGATTTATGGTCTCAGATAAAGCTAACAGGTTTTTTTTGTTGTTGTTGTTGTTTTTAAATCACTCAAGATAGCTCAGAAAAGCTTTAATGAGAAAAAACTCTTCTAGACCAATCTTTTTTCCTAGGACAATCATGGAGTGCCAGAATTAGAAAATTTAAAGTCTATTAATTAACATACCCAACTCCCCCTCTTTAGAAACTATATGGACTTGAATCCAAGTCCACAAAAAGAACTAGCTAGAAGCTACCTAGCTTTATTCAGATGAATTAGGGGAGGAAAAGGACTTGGGGATTTCAAATAAATACTGAAAAACAAAGGTTCCTCTACCATTGGGGGGGCTAGGAGTGGAGTTAGGGGTGTGGGAAAATGCTACAAATAGCGCACACACACACACACATTCATAACTAGCCTCAACAAAAAACAAAATACCACCTTAGAATCTTTTGGCTCCAACCATACACGCAGAATTAAGAGATCCTCTATTCATTACTTTTTAAAAATCATTAACATCCATTGATCAAATGCCAACTCCTCTTTAAGTAGACAGAATATAATGTTTTCTAAAAGGTGGTTAAAATCATTTGCCCAGAAAGATGACTCTCAAGTAAGCAACAATTAGACAAAAAAGTGCTAGCAAATGCAGCTGGGGCCTCAGGCTCCTATCTTTGAAAATGCTGGAGAAGCTGCTATCTAGATCCTAATGCATTAAAGAAAAACAAACCAGGCTGTATTAAAGCTAGTCTCTTTTTAGAATGGCAAAGAAAAATGACACGCCTATAATTTCCCTTTCATTGAGATTTTCTACAAACTTGCTATGAAGATTCCTTTTGAAACTTTTCTGCCAATCACCATTTATAATAAATATGTATTTAACTTACAAAAGTTACCTGCACTGTATAAAGAAAGCAGTTAATTCTGGCCAAACTGTACTGTTTATCACAAGGTCTTAAAGATTTTTCTTAAGGTAGGCATGCTTATCAGTGAAAAAAACTGATAAATGTTAATGTAACAGCTCAAAAGTAATAGTTAAATGTAAATAGTATAAAGTAACAGTTAAATATATAGAAAATTTACTATATAGTCTAATAACCCCCACCCACACACTCACCCTGCTCTGTCCCTGGCCCAATGAGTTTATTGCTACAAGCTGATTCATTCTCCTAAACAAGCTGTGAGTGATAAAGCCTAACCAACATTATGGAAATTTCATCCAAAATTTTGTTGTGTATCTCAGAAGGACAAATTTATTGTACATCATTCCTATGCATTCCTAGAATGAATAAAACTATATAAGAGGCTTCACTAACGTGGACTAAGAATCAACCCCCAGTAATGGTAAATAAACCTGCAAACAATTCCTGAAATGAGTCAACTCAAGTGCTAAACTTGAAAAGAGGAAAACCTCCGTTCAAATTCTGTCTCAGACATTACTAGCTATGTAGCCCTTAGCAAATCACTTAACTTCTCAGCCTCAGTTTCTTCATCTCTTAAAATGGGGATAATAATAGCATCTACTTCATAAGGATCATAAGGGGATCAAAAAAGAAAATACATATTAAGTTGTTGCAAACCTTAAAACAATTTAAGATGATAAATATCATCATTGTCAGAACAAATAGCTTTAAAAAGTTTAATCTGCCTAACAATCATATTCATTAAAAGTCTAAAGAAAGGGAAACCTTAACTTGGTTACAGCTAGGGCTACAAGGACACTTGCATGGTTGATGTTATAAACCCTACATTCATTCTGAATTTCATTACAATTCAGCTTATCATTATTAAGGTTCATTTTTTTTCTTAAAGGGAATTAAACACACACACACAGACACACACCCCTCCACAGCTATATCTTCGAGAAAATCATTCTACCACATTAAATTTTTAAGATTTTAAAGGTTTAAAGGTTTGAAAAAGAAATCAAAAGCTTTCTCACATTCAATTCATACAGAAAAAAAAAAGAACTGAAATGATATTTACTAGAGACTGATATTATATAAAAGCCATTTGGTCTAGACTTATGAGTTCAAAACAATTCTTTTCCTAGTTTTTCTATATATTCATTCATCCAAGTAAATATTTATGTATTTCCTATGAGATCTGTTCAACTCAAGTTACAGAAAGAATTTCCAGATAATATCAATTTAATTGTGAATTGATCACAATCTAAAAATTCCTTGGAAAGAAATGAAATGATCCTTTCCTATATTTTTCAAAAATTCCCCTCAGTAACTTTATGCAGACTTTTTCCTGATGAGCTTAACTCCTCACAAAGGGAAATGATTTTGTAAAAATATGATGACTTTGCTATATTTGAAAATATTAGGATGGGAATAGCTGAGACAACCACTTCTACTACTAAGAGCACTGGAAATTATGACATAATGGTTCACATTTGTGAACTTCACTAGCACATCTGATCCCCCAAAATATATCTTTATTCTACAGATAAAATGTTGCCCTCTAATTTGATTCCGTATACAAGACTATTAATTTACCCTACAATGCTTATAATTTATAAAAGCAACAATAAGAATAGTAAAGATTAAGAGACTACTGGCAAAACTAGTCTTTACATCAACCACATCATATTGACATTTGCTAATTTTATTTTACAGAAGTGTTTATTACTTTTCCTTCAAAAATTTCCTTCCTCTTCTTCCTTGGAGCTCTGTAATGGAATCAAGCTGGTGCTCTTAGGACTTACTATTATCTCACCTAGGTCAATGTCACAAAACTAGGATTAACAACTTTAATATGGGAACACACTGAAAAGCCTTGGTATATCTGGAGAAAATTAACTATTCAAATACAGGTAAATTTCTGATTCATAAATGTAGAGACTGTGAATATAAAATTATAATTTTTGTATATTAACTTCCTAATATTGCTAGGAAAATGGGTTATTTTAACTAAATAAATACATAAATAAACTGAAAAGTTGAGATTATAGTTCAATTATTTTTTCCTAAGGTACATTTTATGAACACCACTTTATCCACATAAAAAGTTTTAAAAAATATCTATTGCTATTTAGCTTCTTCAAAAGTATCTCATCACTCAATTTTTAGATGACACCAAACAAAGCACTCTTGAGTAATTAAAAAAAAAATCCAAAATTACCTGTTGCATGGAAAAAACAAAATAGTAGGGAGATGGTCAACCATAAATTCCCAGGGAAGATCATTCTGAGCTATATCAATCCTGTTAGTGACAAGAAGGGGAAACAAAATAGAAAAATAAAGGAACAGAAAAAAAAGAACAAAAAAGTACCTAACACGTCTTAAGAATACAGAAAAGTAAAAAGGCTGTGCTAGATCTTTCTGAGTGAAAACACAGCTAGCTATGTTAGACAATACTATTATAGGATCACTTAGTACTATTGTGTGCCCATAATAACCTATTTTAATAAGGATCCTAGTGCTAAATAGGTGTAAATTAGCTTCTACATCAATACTGTTCTTATAAATAAAAAGTAGTTTGCTCACTTGCTAGGATCTGGCTCAATAGAAATTAAGTACTTCTAGAAAGGTGCATCATTACATCATAATTCACCAGTTTAGAGAAAACTAAAAAGCAAAATAACAACGTACTTGAGTTGGCAAAGACATTTCTTCATCAGTTATTCATCCTCTTATGAAGAAATTAACTTGGAAAGAAAGGTCAAATAGAATACAAAAATACATAAAAAGCTTAACAGAACTTAAGGCAGTATTATGAAAATGCTTTTCCAGGAAAGTCTGATTCTGTGACCCCATTTGGAGTTTCTTGACAAAGATACTAGAAAGGTTTGTCATTTTACAGATGAGGAAACTGAGGTCAAGAGAATGGAAATGACTTGCTCAGGATCACAAAACTAGTAAATGTGAAGCCAGATTTGAGCACAGCAAGATGAGTCTTCCTGACACCAGGCTCTGAACACTATGCACTACTACCTAGCTGCCAAATATAGCTAGATGTAAATGATACCTATTGTTATTACAAAGCATTTAAAATATTTTTTTTAAATAACAGAACTGCCCTTTTTTTCTCCATCGAAGTCTCACTCTGATTCTTCCTTGTGGGATGTGAAAAGACTATTCCGCAGTCTGTCAGGTTCTTTACCAATCTAAAACACTCTGTATATGGGCCTGGTGATGGATTACATGGCTTTCATTTAAGACAAGCCCAGATGAATTTGAAGAAGCACTTCATATCAAGTTGGCTGTGGAATAACGTCTTTTTCAGTTACAAAAACAGAGAACATCTAGTAGATCTGATGATGAGTTGTAATCTAGAGTGAGTACCCATACCAGATCCTTGAAGTAAATTATTTGTATTCATGACAGAGTTACATGTAGCAGATAGTTCAGAGATATTTGCTGAATAAATACTTATGGACTACAGTATCAAGAAAGAGCCAAAAAACTCCCTTCCTTTTGTAAAGACAAGTGTTTTTAGTCCAATAGCTTCCAAAATCCATATACAGCAAAATCTGAGGTAACATCTTCCCTAAGTTTAATAAAATGTATTAAATAAAAATTGGTCTTATATAAGAGGTGAAACTAAATTAAAGATGTGCAAAATAATATAAATTAAATGATGTACTCTGAATTTAACAGAGAATACAATGTTCAAGCTATTATTTTTAAGGCAAAACAGGACACTGCATGCTCGCAAAGCTTTCCAATCCCTTTCATGTTTGTTACTTCATAATCAACAAAGTCAATAATAACCATCATGAGAAACCTACTATGTACAAAGCACTATCCTAGGTGCTGAGGAAAATAAAAGAATATGGCTCCTGCCCTCATGAGGCTTACAATATGGCAGGATGGATAACTCAGAATTGATCTGTCTAAATTGGATTTTATCTTACACATACTAATATAGTAAAGTACCATATACACATATACTATTAGAAACCAAATATATTTTGTTATAATAATCTTGATCATACTGAATTTGTATTTAAACTACAGTTAAATGGATATATTAGCATAAATTCAGTTCAACAGTGAGCAGAATCTATAATTTAATATATAAAAACTGAAAAAATAAAAAAAATTTAAGAGGCACACTAGCAAAGCACAGAGTAGAAAATAAGTTTATTTTACCTGGCTACAGTGAATTTATCTGGAGGCAGGAGACGAGAAAGCTGAATGAAAATATGATTGAGAGATGCACAGAATCCACACCAACGTGCATAATACAGCAATAAAACATCCTAAGAGAAGAAAATGCAGTATTTACTAAAACTAGAGAAAGATATATAAACTTTATCTTTTTTACCAAGTCATCCCAAATCAGACATCTCAACTTCTGGGGAAAATTAGGTCATTCCTATTTTGTATAGATATCAAGAGAGGAAGAGAAAGCAGTAAATTAATGCTGCACTTAAAAAAAAAAATCACTGCATTTAATGAGATGTCAAATTAATAGTGCTTTTTTTTTTTTTTTAAATGATAAAAAGCTACATAACACTCATTCACACAAAGGTATTTTGAGAGGAAACCTCTTTGTAAAAGGAAAGGAGGATTCCTTTTCAGGAAAATACCTTTTTTCTAAGGACTACCTCCCAAAAGGTATCAGTTGTTACTTCAGAGATTAGGTGCTGAGAAGGAAAATGGACAGTGTCACTTCCAATAAGGTGCCTTTTCAATGGACTGTAGAGAACGCTGAAGTTCTGAATAAAAGACTCTATAAAAAGAAACAATAAGATTATGCCTTTTTAATGTTTACATTTTAGAAAGTTAAAATATATTTCTAGGATCAGATTTTAAAACTGTCCCACCCTGAAAATTCATAAAGGTAATGATAATTTTCAATGAAAGGCATCAACTTTACCTAGTAGCATAATATAGCTATTAATGGTTGATATAAGACCACTTTCCATAGTATTATAAACTGTCAGTTTGAGGATTAGGAATTCTACCATTTTCTTAAGAAGAGCCAATTCACAAATTCAAAAATGAGGTTGTTTAAAAGTTTCCAATAAAGTCTCTAAGAGATGTCAACCCACAATACAATAACTTTCAAATGAATTACAATGACAATGAATAAAATCCAGCATCCTAGTCATGGCTTTTGAGGGCTAATTTTTATAAGCACTGTGCTTTTTTTCCCCTTCCCTAGCCTATGGCTTAGTGAAACATAAATTAAACTTCTGATTACACTTTATAAGGATTAAAAAAGATAAAAGGGGTAAATGAAATCCACAAATATTCAAAAGCCTAACTTTAGCTAGTAGCCAACCTATTAACTCATTATCTAATACTGTTTTGCTACATTATAGCAATATTGTTTCACATCTTTTTTCCCACCTATAGTCAAAATCTGCTTAAATTCTGAGCCAAATATCAATTTCACTGGATATCCCAGTGAGCAAGCTATAGGGAGAGGAAGATGAAGAGCTTACCAAAACTTCAATGACTTAATTTTTTTAAAAAACAAAAAACAGGATCACTTTAATGTGAATGAAACACAAATTCTACAGGTTCTAAATAACTTTTCTGAGCATATAATAATCTTGTACAACAGGTGACCTCCCATAATTCACTACTGATTTTGTTAACAATGCTGAGCAAACAATCAGCTGGAATGTTTAGGATAGAGGCAAGAAAATAATTAGCCAGCTAAGGATGCTAACCAAGAATCACTTCAAAGTTAACATGTTCTAATTCCATTGAACAAATTAATTTTGCTGAACATCATCTTATGGGAAATATTTTTAAAAGTACCTTTTTCTTAAAACTATATGGGTAATAAAACCTAATGTACCAAAATATTTTAGAAAACAGAAATTAATGGATAATTATTTTCATTACTAATAGTTTTACTTTACAAAGTTTTTGATTATAGGATTTCTTTAAATAGATTCCTAAGTGCATATAAAGTATATTTAGCTTAGAAAAGTTCAATGTATACAACTTGTCATGAATCTGCCTAAAGAAAGTTATTAATAAAAATGGTCATTCTTTAGGGGAAGAGGGCTTAATTTTTGTATAGTCTCTAACACTTGAAAATCAAATTTTAAATTTTCTTTCACAAATTCCTCCCAGTCTACTTGGGAAACGGATGATTTTTCTGTTTCCAATAAAATTAAATTAACATAGCTTTGGAACTTATAAGTTTGAACACGAGTAACAATGTGTTCCTACCCACAGGATAGTGAATTCACTGCTGTTAGAGATAGGCTAAGTTTAAGTATTTCTTCTTTTTGAGTTCTTTGAAAAGGATAACTATCATTTGCTTGTCCACTTGCCATAAGAATAGCCTATTCTTATGATCTAGGTATATAATGGCAAGAATATATCACCAGTACAATGCTATAAACATAGCAGCTGGTCAAATTGGTATAATGGTATGGACTATTATAAACCGAACTTTGGGGGCAAAGGGAGAAAAAAAATAACTTGAACAAAGTACTTTTGTTATTCTTTTGAGGAATAAACTTGATGTAGTTGTGGATATTTCTCATTTATATAAGATGTTCCTGCCAAAAACTGTAGTATTTCTTAATTCATGAGAATATTCTCTTCCCACTGGATATTATCTTAGAAATATTTTCACAATCCTTCACAATCACTGTCAACATTTTGGTCTGATTTTTTCACAAAACATAGAATTAAGTAACAAATTGGTTTGGAGGCTAGAAAGTAGTACAGAACAATGGAAATAACACTTTATTAGGTTTCAGAGGCTCTCTACTTATTAGTTGGGTGACAAAGGGCATGTCACTTAAGATATCTGGGTTTGTTTCTTCATCATTAAAAGTCTGTACTATAGGATCTGTAATGTCCCTTCCCAGCATTACTCAGTTCTGTCATCCTGGTATTAAGCTAATTTAATTATTTAAAAAATAACAATACATTATAGGCAAAAAGAAAGCGTGAAAAATTATATAAAGGTTGACAACATCTTTTTAGCAAATTTAACACATTACAGTTAAGAGGCAGTATTTTACCAACAACATTTTAAGAGGTCATCTCTATTCAGGAATTAGTATTATATATGATATTTGCAGAGGTAAAACTACCTACAGTACCTAAAGTGGGCTTTACAAGAGCTTGTTTTGGGTCCAAGATATAATGAGATTCTTCTTTTACATCAACAATAGCGGCAAACTCTTTAACCTGAGTCGAACTTGATGCACCCAGCCTTTCTGCATACAACCAGAACAAATTTGAATCCAATAGATAAAGGTTCAAGGTCTTGTTGGTCCTGCAGCTCAAGCCTGTGATACTTGTGCTATTAACATCAACATCAGGAAAGAGAGGGATGCTCTCCTCAATGTGAGGAACAGAACTTGGGCTATCAACTTTGCATTTCTTCTCATGGGAAGAAAATGCGATGTTAGGGGACTGAAAGATATCCTCTTCAGAATTAGTCAAGCCCCTACTCATGGTCCTGCAACATGCAGTATAGTAGCTAAAAGGGCTATAGAAACTTAAAAAATTGCTGCATTCTATACTATTTGATGTAACTTGATAGAAGGTGTGTTCCTTGAGGTAGAATGAATCCAAAGCTGCTGCTATCTCAAAAAAACTGCACTGTGGCACATTGACTTTACTTGGCTTAATCCCATTTGACTGGTTGACACAAAGCTCACAGACATTGTGGGTTCTTGAGATGGAATGCCATTGAGGAAGCACCACAGTATTGCAGCATGGGGACTCAGTTATTGAAGATGATTCTGCCAGTTGGATTGAGGGATTGGATACCAAAGAACCCAATGTTGATGAATCCACATGTCTCAGGTGTTGAAGTAGTTGTTCAACTACCTGACTTTTATTACAGTTGTTGTATTCCAAGGCCACTTCGGTAATCTAAGGAAAAAGTCATGAGGGAAATAGAATGAGTAAGTTGTACACCACTGACTTAAAATAAAGCCCTTTCTAATTTTAGTGTAAATAAAACATTTTTAAGTTCCATGAAAAAGTTTTGGTAATAAATATTGATTTAAATATAAATTCTTGAAAGTATATGTTATTATTGTGCAAAAACTTACTAATATGTCAATATCTAAATTCCAGAAGAGACTTTTTTAAGGCCCCATGTCATATTATTATCTCAGAATGACATATATTTTTTCCAACTAGAAGAGATCTACTCCAACCTTCTTGACTTACAGGTGTGAAAGTGAATGCCCAGAGGAAATTAGCAGCAAATCTCCTGTCCAGGCTTTTTACATGGTATTGTTAAGCTTCAAACTATATAAGATATTTAAGAATCTGACAGCTTCATCTTATCACTGATACTCCAAAATAATTTCATTCTGAAAATTTTCAGAACTCCTAATGAAATATTAGTAGCAAGTGAATTAGTTTCCAAATGAATGCCTTTGCACAAAGACAACATGAATTCACTGGGTAATTTTAACCTCTCTTATTTTTCTATTATGTCTCTTATTTATGATCACCATAATACCACATGCTAGCAATTTAAACTTAAGTTTATCACTCAAATTTCATTATCTATCTATATGTATAAACACAGACATACAAATGTGTGCATGTATAATATATACACATATATACATGAGTATGTGTTATGTATACACACACACACATACATACAAAATATTAGCTAGTAAATGATTGAGGCTGGATGAGCTGCCTCTACTTGAAAGCATTCTATTGTAGATAAAACAGCACGATAAATCTTGCTTTTCTTTAGTTGCAAAAAAAAAAAAAAAAAGAGAAATAATAATATAGCAGATATCAATTTGTAGTATAAGAGGAAGGAAGTGAAAATGGACTAAATCTTGCCAAAGATAGATATGACATTAAGATATTAAATCAGATGGAATTTTTTCTTTAAAAAATGGAATAAAATGAAGAAAATTACAATAAAGAAAGGAGATTCTTATTTTTTGCCCTTTTACTTTACAAACAGTATTTTTAAAATCTTGATCAAACTGTACTATATGTCTAGTGCTTGATGTCATATTTTATTATACAGAAACAAAGAAAGGCTTAGCAACTTTAAAAATGTTCGCACTATAATGAATCAGTGAAATTTTATTTTAACCAGTGAAATTTGTAGGTCTGATCAAAAGAATTATCACATCATCTTAAAAATTACTAAGATTGAGTGAATAAAAGAAAACCAAGAAAATAATATATACATTTCCTATAACAATGTAAATGGAAAGACCAACAAAGGAAGCTAAATTTTTGTCTAATAACAATGACCAAGTTCAGCCATGAAGAACTGAGAAAATAAATATCCCATTCTTCCTTCTTTGTAAAGGGGGAAGGGAAGAGAGAGAAAAAGGGACTATGAATGTAGAATACTGCACATATATTACTGACATCTTAATTTTGCTAAATTCTTTTCCCCCTTCTTTTTTTTCATTTTTTTGTAACAAAGCATGACTCATTAGATAGGAGAGTAATATATATTTATTTATTTTTTGCTTTTTGCTGAGGCAATTGAGGTTGTGACTTGCCCAGGGTCACACAGCTAGGGAATGGTAAGTGTCTGAGACCAGATTTGAACTTATGTCCTCCTAACTTCAGGGCTGGTGCACTATCCACTGCTCCACCTACCTGCCCCAGAGTAGTATATATTTAGAAGTGAAATTAATATTAAAAACAAAATATAAACAAAAAAAATTTAGCTACTTTGAAAAACAAAACTACACAGGATTAAGCTAAACCTATATTTTTTGTCAGGACACTAAACATGACAATGCTAATTTTTGGCTCCTTAAAAATGAGGGAAAAGTTTCACCCATAACAGCAAACAAATTTAAGAATTAACCTTTTTTAGAAATTAGATTTATAGCCTTTGTCAATCAAATCTGCCCATATTCCTGACACTTTGAGAATAATGAAGAGTTGAGTGAATGGCACTTTAGATGGGGATTAACAAAATCTGGATTCTAATATCAGCTGGTAATTTACCTTGGGTAAATCATAATTTTTCTAAACCTGTTTTTCCAACTATAAAGTGGGTTAATTACATTCACAGGAATTTGTGATTTCTAAATAAAAATTCAAATAGGAAAAGTAACGATAATGTAAAATAGATTCATAAATACAGACAGGATGCTTGTCTGAGGAAAAATATTACTAGTCTAATGTGTTGCTAAGTATATCCATATCCATTTTAACAGGGAAACAGAACTCTATTCCCCTGGCACATCAACTAATCCACATCTAATGTGAGCAGAAACTGAAAACATTAAAAGTATTAAACATTGAAAGTTAACATTTACATAAATATTTACACCTACTGCTACTGCCTTAAGTGAAGATAAAACTTTTTTCTGCAAAGTGCTTTAAAGTGTTATTGCTAGTCTAAATAAACTCTCAATTAATTTGGAAGGTGTGCAGATAAAGTTTGAATGGCCAAAATATTTCAAAGAAATTAAATTTTATTATTCATAGATCTTCCCATCACAGTGCCATGAACAAGGAAGCTTTATATTTGTTCCTCTTTCATTTCTCTCTTATTTTCCACACAATACAAAGTAGTGCCACATAATGGAATAATCTCTAGAAATGGTATAAATGAGATTACAGCAACAAAACAATAGTGTTAGCTGGACAAGTAGTATTAAGTTCTGCTTTTCTTTGAAGGATAAATTAGGTTCGCTCTGAAGGGACTGAGGTAATATGCAGTTAGCTTACAGTAAAGTACACTGAGTGTCTGAAATCTGTTTTAACCAATTAAGCCATTCTTGGGTAAGAAAAAAAAAGAGATAGCAAATACAATTTAATAACTATCCCCAGGCTTTCTACAACTTGTTATTGCCCCCTATAATTGACTGCAAATGAAACATGTATAAAATAAACTTACAGAAAAAGAGAATAAACTAAGTAAAGTCAAGCAAGGGGGAAAGTGGAAACCCAATCTTGCTGATGGTTGGCAGTCTCTTAAGAAATGGCTTGGTTGTCTGACTTGAAAATAGAAAAACCAAAAAATGTTGCTGGTGCTAAGATTGTACTTCTCATTCTGGATATATAAGGGAACTGAAACAAATCAACTTCTACTTTGCTTTGTATAAACTGTATCCCCCTATCTCTTTTGTGCTTGTCCTTCCATCTTCTCAGTTGTAATAGCAACAATGATGGTGATGATTAATAATAAAAAGCAAGAATAATCTCAATCACTTTATGTAGGGAAATTAAGAATGGTTTTGCTTTCTTCACCCTCATCCACTACCAAATAATTCTGTGTACCTAATCATTGCTGAGCTACATGATGGATGGAGTTGAGCCAAGAAGTATTCATCTCTGGCCTCAGGTTCTGACCTTTTAACTAAAGGAAAAAAAAAGCTATGGGCACTGTTACTGGCATTGACTTGATTTCTTTAGAGAATTATTATAAATTATGAATTAACAAAATACAAATAATGATGCTTTACTATACAATAAATAGTTCTGAATTGTGCTTTCATATTATGAATCTTACCTCATCTAATAGAGGATGACTTTCTGCTAAAGGATTAAAAGGTATAAATAAAAAAAGTGCTGGTCCTTTCTTGAGTTCATTATTCAGGAGAAGACTTTTCCCTCCATGTGGTCGCAGCCATTGAACAAGCATTTCTCGGTTTTCTAAAGCCCATTTATAAATATTTTCAGCTGTGTAGTTCATTACCTCTCTAGGAAAGACCTTTTTATAAAAGGGAAACATGGTAAAATCAAACCAATATCATTATCAGATATTATGGAAACTATACATAAGACTAAATGTTATCTCAAAAGTTAAAAATGTAAATTTGAAAGTACTAGGATATATTAATTCACACTGATTATCTCACTGTTGATTCTTAGATTTAAATTTTTTTTATCACTAATATTACAAATAACTATTCTAACACCTTATCTAGAAACAATTTTCACAAAGTTGTCAAGTATGCATAATGAACCAAAAGACACTACTTGCCAATATACATTTAAGAAAATAAAACCAATTACCACTATTTTTTTCTAATTTTATTGTTCCACAATAATAAAACTTCAGGCCAAAAAAAAATTACAGGGGCAAGTTAATTCCACACGAATAATGTTATAAATAGGCCAAATAATATCAGGTGGAGAGTAGATTATAATGAACAAATGAAAGAATCTTGCTATGTGCCAACCGCTGAGGAAACAAACAGAAAAGTCAGACAATCAATGATCACAAGAGCTCATATTCTACCTGGAGAAGACAACATATATAGCAGGGTACAGCTACAGTGAAGATGGAAATGGTTTGGTTGTTCTTAGGATACAGAATTAAGATATACAACCATCAAGCTAGTTGGCATTTTTACTCTAATCTTCAAAAACTCTCAACAAGAACCAGAAGCTCATATGAGAATATTCATTGTATGGGGCAGCTAGGTGGCGCAGTGGATAGAGCACCAGCCCTGAAGTCAGGAAGACATGAGTTCCAATCTGATCTCAGACACTTAACATGCCCTAGCTGTGTGACCTTGGGCAAGTCACTTAACCCCAATTGCCTTAGCAAAAAAAAAAAGAGAGAGAGAGAGAATATTCATTGTAGGAAATAAATATATGATGAGAGAGTGTTCTGGGATTCCTTTTCAGAATAAGAAAATATTCACTTTAAACAAGCTGTATATAGTATGACTGATAAAAGCTTTACTCTATCAGTTCATTTTTTTTTTTTAGTGTTAGTCTAAATTCTGCCAGTGATATTAGTTTCTAATAATGATTTTTTTTATCCCAAAATAGTTCAGGAAAAAAATAATCTAATTTATATTGTTATACAAAAATATTACCAGTGATGGAAACAAACATTACAATGAGAAAGAGAAGCAGACAGCTGGTGAAAGACAGTATTATACAGGAAAATATCTTTATGCCCTAAGGTGAAGATGTCACTAGAACTAACTAAATTACATAGTCCTAAGAAAAATAAAATGAAAATCATCCTATCTAGAAGGTAAGAAGCCTAAGTAAAGTAGCAAATAAAAATAAAATAATAGCTGTGAAAGATTATATCAAAGCTCTGGAATAACTGCCCTGAGGTTAACTCTCCAAAACACAACTAAAACTGAGAAACATTAAGTTGAAAGGAAAATTTAAGAGCTCCCAAAAGCTTTCCACAGATCAAATAACCATAAATTCTTGAAACTTTCCAGGATGAATTGAAAGGGCTTAAAAATCTACCAGATCACGTTGGGAGAAAAACTTGTTATTTTATTGTTCTTGATAAATGGTACAAAGTTTACTCTGCATAAAGAGTAGGAGTTAACTCCTGGCATTTAAGCACAAAATGTTCCACAGACTTTTTCTTTTTCTTTCTTTCTTTCTTTCTTTTTTCTTTCTTTTTTTTTTTTGCAATTTTATATATCAAATGAAAAACAAGATTTCATGAAAATCCCAAGAACAAAAAAGTACAAAGTTCAATAAAAATTCAAGACACCACAATGTATCAATAATGAACAATGAATACTTACAAGTGATGTGTTGAAATGTCTATGTAAATACACACTTCCAGAGTGCACCAAAGACACCAATTTGGCAAGATGTTTATTTGTTATAACACCAAAGCGTAATGTTCCTAGGTAATCTGAAACAGAAGATGTTCTTTTGTTTTAAAAAATGCTTACAAAAAATAGAGGGAACAAAAGCTGAATGAATTCTTTAAAAATAGTGCTTTTTGAATAAAATTAGCCTGAGTTCAAAGGAAGCCCACAGATTCCTGAGTGGCAGCAGAGGTTTTTTTTTTTTTTTTTTTAATTCCTAGAGAGAAAATCTATAACCAAAACCAAATCTACATATGTGGCCACCTCTGACAACTAAATCTAGACAACAAAATACACAACTGTAATATACTCCAAATATTATTTCTTATAGTATAATCACAGTAATTCACATTTAGTGCTCTTATCCAAATGCTAAACAATTAAGAGTAAAGTGAATATATTATTATAATTGCTTTGGCTAGTGGGAAGAAAAAAATTGCAGTAATAAAAACCAAAATGAAATTTCACAAAAATCTAGAAAATAAAATAGCCATTATATTTTTATGGCTATATCAATATTTCCTGAATTTGACAAATTTAAAAGTAATGTTTTGTCACCTAATAATAAAATTTTAAAGTATTTTCAAAGTAAACCTCAGAGGCAAAAATAAGGTATAATAGAAATAAATTTATTTTTGTAAATATGCATACTGAACAAATGCACATACACACAAAAACAATACTGAATTGAATAGACATGTTTGCTTTTTTAAATATTAAAAAAAAATTTCCAAAGGTAGAAATAAATGACAGTTAATAGAAATATCAATGTATGGCAAGCTGGAGAGTCTTCACATTTTTTATTTTTTTAAATTATTTGTATTTATTTATTTGGTTTTTTTTTGCTGAGGCAGTTGAGATTAAGTGACTTGCCCAGGGTCACACAGCTAGGGAATGTTAAGTGTCTGAGACCAGATTTGAACTCAGGTCTTCCTGACTTCAGGGCTGGTGCTCTATCCACTGCACCACCTAGCTGTCCCTTTCACATTTTTTAAAAAGTGTTTTTCACTACACAATATGATTTTATATATGTATATGCATAATAAATGTCTATAAACTTTTAAATAAGATGTTCATGTACATATATATGTATGCAAGAGCATATATTTAAATGTATGATTAAGAACTCTAAGGCCAATATCAAAATTTAAATCTGAGGACAAAAAATTAAGACAAGTAACTATTATTTAATAACTAAACTGGGATATAATTCTCTTCTTTCCTCCTGCCTTTCTCTTTTGGCCTTCAAAATCACTGGAATGAAAACGAAAAAGAAAGCTATCCTGTAATTAACAATATGCTACAAAAAACAACTCTTGTTATCTATTAAGGAAATTACATGATTGATGCACACATACACACACACACACACCCCTATGCATGCACACGCATGCACATAAAACACACACACTCTCTTCATCTTTAAGTTACTGTCACTCCCTTCTCAGATGGAAAAGTAACAGGATTACTTTATGATTGAATTTGCTCTCTTGACTTTTCAATGCATTTTAATTATCATTTTTCTCATTTGGTCAGTCTCCTTATCTATGTGCTCTAAAATGTCTTACTTTTAGGAAATGTAATACAGTATATGAATTTTGGTTCCCAAGTTAAGTTTAATTCAAATTCTCACTATGAAAGATAAGCAGTCACACTTAGAAAGGATAAAGGAAGCATGAAATGGTTTATTTTTTAGCCACTTTTTTAACCTGCCATTTTGAGATGCGACCAATAAAAAGTATACTTTTAACATTGTTAGTCATGCTGTAAATTACACATTTTAACTGTTAAATGATGTCCAGATGTGTGTGTATGTGTGTTTATATTATGTATATGTATGTTAGCATATCAGATGAGTTTCTGAAATATGTCAGCCCATTGTCAAATAGGTTCGGATTTCTAGTATACAAAGAGCTTAGGACCAAGATAAACTCAAGGACATCAAGGAAACACTCGTTTCCAATACACCAATTTATCATGTGTGGAGAATAACCTGAAATAAAGAGAAACTGGAAGAAGACCATCTAAGAAATTATTATAGGAATCCAAGTGTGAGGTAATGGGGTCTAGAACTAGGATAGTAGCAATAAAAAGGAAAGTAAAATTAAGAAATATTGAGGTGGACTAATTAGTAGGGTTCAATAAACCCTAAATAAAAAAAAAAAAACTTGAAAAAATACTTGAAAATTTTTAGTCTTGAGAGGACAAGAAAAAGATTATCCCAATGACAAAAAAAGCTAGTTAACAGTTTCACTCTGATCATAACTATCTGGCTTTCTTCACCTCTCTTCAGCTTTCCCTGTGCCTCCTCTTTTCTAAACTTTTGGTTATTTGATTCCTCCCTGTTCTGGCCTCACAAAATTTCCTTCCTTGGGCTGATGTTAACCACTTAAACTTTACCTTGTGTGGTTGACCATTTAGTGAGGAAGCAATCTGAACTAAACAATCTATTAGCAAAAAAGGCATAATAAGCAGGTCAATGGATTCCCTAGTCAGTCTTAAGACCCCGAATATGGAAATATATTTTTCTATATTCTATATATATATACATATACATATATATGTATATATATATATATATGGTCTAGTTGTATCAGATCTCAAAATATAAAGCAGTAATCTCACTAACTAAAAAAACAGAGTTGTGGATCAGTGGAACAGATTAGGTCTACAATACAAAGTAGTAAATGAAAATAATTCTGATAAATTTAAAGGCCTTGGATTTTGGACAAGAATGTACCATCTGACAAAAACTGCTAAGAAAACTGGAAAACACTAAGGCAGAACTAGGTATAGAGCAATTTTTTACACCATGTACCAAGATATGGTCAAAAGGGGTACATGATTTAGACATAAAAGTTGCTAACACAAGCAAATTAGGGGAGTATGAAATAGATTATTTGTCAGATATATGAGTAAGGGAAGAATTTAGAATCAAACAATAGCATTATGAAATGTAATTTTGATTATATTAAATTAAAAAGCATTTGTACAAACAAAACCCAAAATTAGAAGGAAAGCTATAAACTGAGAAAAAAAAAATTTTTACAACAAATATCTCTGATAATGATGACTTCATTTCTTAATATAGAGAACTAAGTCAAATTTATAAGAATACAAGTCATTCCCCAATTGATAAATGGTAAAAGGATATGAACAGACAATTTTCAGATAAAGAAATTAAAGCCACCTATAGTCATATGAAAAAATGTTCCAAATCACTACTGATTAGGCAAATGCAAATTAAAACAACTCTGAGGTACTATCTCATACTTATCATTGGTAAGATGACAGAAAAAGATAATGATAAATACTGGAGGGGATATGGGAAAACTGAGACACTAATGCTGTTGATAAGAGTTGTGAACTGATCCAATCATTCCAAAGACCAACTGGGAACTATGTCAAAACTGATCCAAAGTTTCCAACATCTGTATTCCAAAGAGATCATAAAAGAGAGGATCTGTATTCCAAAGAAATAAGAGGAGAAAGGGCTCACATATACAAAAATGTTTGTACATCATTTTTTGTGGCGGTAAGGCATTGGAAATTGAGGGGATGCCCATCAATTAGGGAAAGGCTGAATAAATTATGATTTATGAATGTCATGGAATATTATTGTTCTATAAAAAATGATGAGCAGGCTGATTTCAGAAAGGTCTTGAAAGATTTACATGAACTGATGCTGAGAAAGGTGAGCAGAACTAGGAGAACACTGTACACACTAACAGCAAGAATATGTAATAATCAACTATGATTTAGCTAGACTTAGTTCCTCTCAACAAAACATTGATCCAAAACAATTCCAATAGACTTGGGATGGAAAATGTCATCTGTATCCAGAGAAAGAACTATGGAGACTGAATGCAGATGGAAGCATACTATTTTCACCTTTTTTTTTTTTTTTTTGGTTTGCTTTTTTTTTTCCTCATGATTGTAAATGTATAATTGTTTGCTGTCTTGGGGAGAGGGGAGATAGTAGAGAAGGAAAAAATTTTGGAACTCAAAACCTTAAAAAAATAAATATCTTGAGGAAGATGGCAAAGTGGGTCAGAAAATTCCAAGTGTTCCAGATTTCCCCCACAAACAAAACAAAATTTCACCTCAGGCAAACATAGACCAATGAAAACAAATAAGACTTGGGACAGTCCCAAAGACCCCAGGATGAAGGATTAATGCATGTAAAGTGTAAACACCTATCTCCATTTAAATAGCACTAGAGACTACTGGGACTAGCAGGGTTGAGGTTCAGAGATATCCTCAGTCCAAACCACAGGAACTTTAACCTCCCAGACAATGAGAGGAGTCACAGTCCAGGAAAACTGATGGAACCCCTGCTGATAAGGATCGCCATGCCCAGCTGTGCTGCTGAGAAGGATCCTGGGCAAGAGGAAATCAGCATACCTGTTGAATGCCAATGAGTCAGGGAGAGGGTGAGAATTAAGGAAGACCTGAAGCTAGAGGCACCATCCCCTACCATCTCAGGATTAGAGGGGATAAGACTGTTAAGATCTTATTTAAAAAAAAAAAAAGAAAAGAAAAGAAAAGGAGAAAAAGAAAAGATCAGGGTTCATTTTCAGAGGATAGTGAAGTAAAAAAAAAAGCCTCCTCTACCTCAAAGAATAATGTTAAATGGCTACCTACCCCAAAAGAATTTATAGAATACAAAAAAGATTTTTAAAATCAAAGTTTTTTTAATAAGAAAAACAAGATTATGAAAAGAAAGACAACCAACTAGAAAAGGAGATTCAGATCCTTAAATAAGAAAATGACTGAACATTAGATTTGAGCAAGGAGAAGCCAGTAGAGTTATAAGAGACCAAGAAATAATAAAACAAAACAAAGAATGAAAAAATTTAAGAGAATGTGAGATCTATAAGAAAAACAATAGATCCAGAAAACAAATCAAGAAGAGAAAACATAAGAATAACTGGATTACCTGAAAATGTTGACCAAAAGTAGTGGCACAACAATACAAGAAATAATTAAACGAGCATCCTGAAGTGATAGAACAAGAGAGGAAAGTAGAAATAGAATCACCACTTCAGAGAGATCCTACAGAGAAAACACATACAAACATCACTGCTAAGTTTCAAAACCTCTAAATCAAAAAGAAAATTTTAAAAGCAACAACAAGAAAACAACTATTTAAATATGCTGGAGTTAAAATAAGAATTGCACGGAATTTATTAGCAACTACAATAAAAGACTGCAGGTCCTGAAATAACAATCAAAAGAAGCAGGGTTGCCACTGAAAATATTATATCCAGCAAAATTAAGTATAATATTGAATGAAAAAAAATAGACTTTTAATGAACTCTCAGATTTTCAGGATCTTGTCTCAAACCTGAACAATAGAAAATTTAACATATAGGAACAAACATCAAAGACTAATTTTGAGGGATTCAATAAGGACAAATTGTTTGTTTTATATGAGGAAATGTAAACTATATAAAATTGACAGTAATAATTGGATAATCCAAAAGAAAATACAAGTACAATCCCAGTATGAGGTGATTCTAAAAAGCAAAATGATTTTGAAAAAGGCAAAAATAGTAATTATGTTATATGAATAAAGTGCAAGAACAAGGAAAACTGATAGTTCTGAAAACTTACCCACACCAGGAATGGATTAAAGAAAGAACAGCACTCACTCTCTCTCTCACTGTGTGTGTGTGTGTGTGTGTGTGTGTGTGTACACACATACATAAACACACATATATATCAAGAAGAGAATAGTACTCTCCAAAATTTATTAAAAAATATGGGGAGAAGGAATTAGGACAAGCTGGCATATGGAAGAGTGTGTAATAAGGTGTATAAATTAATTGTAAAAGTATAAGAAAAACAGAAAAGGTGACATAGATGGGTACAGAAGGGTATTTAGATTAAGCAGGATTAAAGGAGTTGGATAAGGTATGTAGATTAATGGAAAAGGAATAAGAGTGAGAGAAAGAGTGGCATAGGATAAGGTGAAATACAAAAGATTGTTTAGATTAATAGGAGTGGGATAAAGTGTGTAGATTATTAGGAATAAGATAAAGGGGGAAGGAAAGGTTGGCAGGAAAATAGTAGGAAAGAATTCATAGGGAAGGTGGGGATGGCAGGGAGGTTAAGTAATAGCAAGGTGAATTAAGATTTAGCAGAGATAGGAGATAAGAAATATACACAAGTTTAATAATCATGATCCAGAGTAGAATTTATTAAGAAAAAAAACAAAACAAAACTATGGGCAGCAATCATTGATCGACAAAATCAAACTTAAAAAAGATTCAGTCAAGAGAGAAATCATATGTCAAGTCATTAATATTTTAGATGTATCTGTACATATGTGTGTATGCTTATTATCTACATGTGCATGCATGTGTTTGTGTGTAGGTAGGTCTATGTATCTTTACATATATGAACATGTACAACAGAATGTGTGTATGTATATACACACATGTGTGCATATATGACATATGTCTCTGTATGTATATACATAAATATAATCCCTATTTAACTGTAGAGGGGAGCTTGGGGGAGCTAAGGAGAGAAAAGAGAAGAAAAAAGGAATAAAGTAAAAAATGCATAACAGAAAATCAAAGAAAACTTACAAGAAAGCAAAGATGGACAGTTATGAATACAATGGCTTCTATTATTAAAATGTGCTTTCTTGAAATGAAAATTAATTGTTATATATTTTGAGTTCTTCCCAATGTTCTGCTGGGCACATAACAATATTATTTTTTTCTTTTTCTGCTTTATTTTTCTATTTTGTTTCTTATTTTGTATTTAAGTTTTAAATAAATACATTTTAAAAAATAAATAAGTGGCATCAAATCAAAGACTGTTTTCAAAGGATGTTTATTGCATATGGATAGATAATATGGTTAGCACTATCTTGTAAGGCATCATCTATTTTTATAAATGGAAGAATAAATGAAATAAATATTTTTTCACTGCAAAAAAAAACTTACACCTGTATTTGGAAAAATAAAATATTATTGAAAAAAAAATCATTAGTGAACATGAATGATAATTACAATGAGTCTGCATGGCCAGACTAACTTTAATGCTTTTTGTTAACAGGCTTACAAAACTCATAGTCAGGAGAATGTTGTATGTACAGTTTACCTAGATTTTTGCAAAGCCTTTGACAGGATATTCCTTCTTTCGGAAAGAATAGAGAAATGTCAACTAGATAACAACACAATTAGATGGGATTTTGAACTGAATTGAATAGCTGAACTACTGAGTCACTAGTCAACTATTCATGGTTCAAGAGTAACAATGTCAATTAGGCTCAAATGTCAAATGTCCAAAAGCACATTTAGATTCAGTTAATTATTTGAAGTAATAAAATTATCTATCAGACTTTCAAAAACAAATAGAGCACACCATAAAGGGAAGAGTGGTATTGCTCAGAGTAAATTTTTATATGAGTTTAATTGTCTTAAATTAAACTTTCTTTAAATTTACCTTTCTTTAATGAATGTAATGCTGAAGTGAAGAATGTCAAATAACCAGGTGGCTGAGGAGAACCACTGAATTCAAAATATCCAAGTACTCCAGGCTGTAAAAATAAGAGTAAGAATTAGTTAGCTAGAAGTTCCATATCATAAATATATTTAATGTGAAAACAGAAGTATTTTAAAGCAAGTGCCATGTACAACTTAATTCGATAAATTTTCATTTAGGCATCTACTATGTTTAAGGCACTGAGCTAAGTCCTAGGGATAAAATACAACACAGTATTTACCCTTAAACTTACTAGAAGATTTACAACATATATATATATATACATGTATATATATATGTATATGTATGTATGTATTATGATGAATTTGCACTGCTCTTCCCCCATGTGATGGGCTGGTAGAATGTCTGTGCATAGACATTTTATAAAGTCTCATGGGTTTCCAAGGCTTTTGGCCTATCAAGTACTTCTTTTACAGGAAGCCAAGCTATCCTGAGAGGTGGAGGATAAGGACATTGGGTCACATTCAGGTTCCTTGCTTCTCCTGTCAAATCCAGAAGAAATGATCAGACCCAGAGCAGAACCAAGGCAATGAAGATGCTTTATTAAATGTGCATAAGCAGTTTGGGACCGGCAAGAAAAACAGATGAACTCAAAACAGCTGCACATAGTTGGCAAAAATGATTAAAACACATTTGCTTCTCTTTACTCTTTGAGAGCTGTTCAAGGAAACGTCTGATTCTTTCTACCTGTTCAAATATGTTTTGTTTTGTTTTGATTCTTTTTAATTGGTGAGAAAGAAAGAAATCAACTTCTCAGATTCAAGTTACCATTCAGGCTGCTATATCTTGTTTTAACATCTGCACATATATACTATTTGGTGCTGAAATTATATACACAGATATTAACAATGATTTTTGTGCAGTTCTATAGGTGCAGTAACTCAGAATTCAAAGAGAAGTTGTCCAATTTAAAACTCTGACAGCCAAGCTGTTAAAGAGAATTTCTGCATTTTTGGTCTTTGGGGAATAGCCCAAATACTATTTGTGTTTGTGAACCCAGAAGAACTTTTCAAGAAAATAAGCCTGTCAAGGAACTGAAAATTGAGTGGATGCCTATCAGTTTCAGAATGGCTGAATAAGTTATGGTATATAAATATAATGGAATTATTACTGTTCTATAAGAAATGATGAGCAGTGTGCATACCCTTTGACCCAGCAGTGTTTCTATTGGGCCTATATCCCAAAGAGATCTTAAAAGGAGGGAAAGGGACCCACATGTGCAAGAATGTTTGTGGCAGCCCTTTTTGTAGTGGCTAGAAACTGGAAACTGAATAGATGCCCATCAATTGGAGAATGGATGAATAAATTATGGTATATGAATGTTATGGAATATTATTGTTCTATAAGAAATGACCAACAGGATGATTTCAGAGAGGCCTGGAGGGACTTGCATGAGCTGATGCTGAGTGAAACGAGCAGAACCAGGAGATCATTGTATACGGCAACAAGATTATATGATGATCAATTCTGATGGACATGGTTCTCTCTAACAATGAGATGTTTCAAATCAGTTCCAATTATTCAGTGATGAAGAAAGCCATATATGACCAGAGAGAGGCCTGTGGGATCTGAGTCTGGACTACAACATAGCATTTTCATTCTCTATTGATGTTTGCTTGCATTATGTTTTCCTTCTCAGGTTTTTTTTTTCCCCCCTTTCCTGTACAGCAAGATAACTGTGTAAATATATATACACATATTAGATCTGTCAAATATTTTAACATAATTAACATGTATTAGACTTCCTGCCACCTGGGGGGGATGTGGAGGGTAGGAGGGAAAAATTTGTAACAGAAAGCTTTTCAAGGGTCAATGTTAAAAAAATTACCTATGCATATGTTTTGCAAATAAAAAGCTTTAAAAAAAATAAAGAAAAAAAGAATGAGGAGCAGACTAATTTCTGAAAAATCTAGAAAGACCTCTGTGAACTGATGCTAAGTGAAGTAAGCAGAACCAAGAGAACATTGTACACAATAAGAACAAGATTATGTGATGATCAACTGTGATGGAATTGGCTCTTTTCAACAATGAGGTGATTTAAGGCAATTCCAATGGACTTGTGATGCAAAGAGTCATCTGAATCCAGAAAGAGAACTATGGAAACTCAATGTGGATCAAAGCATAGTATTTTTACCTTTTGCTGTTGTTTATTTGCTTGTTTTTCTTTGCTAAGCAAGAGAATGGGATATAGAAAGACTTACACGTAAATAAGTTGTACTTTAAACAAAAATGAGGATGAGGTATATTCCAAGCAGGGAGGAGACTTTCCTAAATGCATGAAGGCAAGAAAAAGCATGCCAAACGTAGGCAACAACTTGGCAGGAATCATGTGAAATAAAGCCAGAAAGATAGTTTAGAGACAGATTGTAGACAGACATAAATGTCAAGATGTCACTGTATTTCTTTATGTAGGCAAAAATTGGGTATATATGTGGTGTTTATTGTCTCCACTATGGAAATACTCTAACTTTTCATATTATGTAATCTAATATAAAAAGGGGATAATCTAGTAGGTAGATAATTGTCCCTGAAGTTAGGAAGACCCGGCCTGACCAAACTATTTATTATAGTATTTAGTATTTTGGGTAATTCTAAGACTTTAAGATGCAAAGCAGACTGATAGAGGAAGTTTGTTCAGTTTCCTATATAACAGTGAAATCAATAGTCCTGTTTTCTTTTTTTTAAAAAAAGAAGAAGAAATGTTACAATTTAAAATATAAATTGAAACCTGGGTTCAGGAAAGATAAGAATTGAAACCCATAGCACAGTAACCATTATTTCTCACGCTAAAAGATAAATAGTTATAAAACTGTGCCATATCCCAACCGAAACTCATAGCCTTTATCCCAAATAATTTTCCCTTGCCACCTTTCTTACAGGCACAAACATTTTCACAATCCCCTGAGCTCAAAACCTTGGGATTGGGAATGGTAGAACTCTGAATTTTCTTTCTAGCCTCACAACTTTCAATGACCTTGTTCTTTTAGTATTTCCTCCTGAAATGTGTCTTAAAGCAATAGTGTCAAAATGAAATAGAAAAGGATCTTTGGAGGCCATATATTGACTTAGGACATCATAAATTAATGTTATCTATGTTGTACTATATTTGTATTTATTTTGTTAAACATCTCCCAATTACATTTTAATCTAGATCCTATCTATCCCTCTCTAGATATGGGCTATAGCAGTGAGTTTGACCTCAATGTCTTAAAAGTCATACTTCACTATTCATTCCTAATTACATCTCCCTTTGTTCAGCTCTTTATCTTCTGAATTACTTCAATATAGTCCAAATTGTTCTCCCTCATTCTAGTCTCTCTACTTTCTCAATTCTTCCTGTACATGGCTTTCAAATTAATTTTCCTTCATCATATTACTCCTCTGATTAAGAATCTGTTCTTAATTAAAGCTGTTCTTTCTGTAACACTCCTAACAGATGGTCATCCAGTCTGTTTCAAATGTTTATGTTGAGGGATTCACTTACTCATAATCCAGCTTATTTTTCTGTTGGAGAACTCTTAATTATAAGAAAATTCCTATTTATACAGAGCCAAATCTTATTTCACTTATTTTCTAACAATATAGAATAAATCTAATGCAATTAGAGGGCAATAATTCAAACACAGATAGCATGGTTTGTCATTAACTTTCCTCTTTAATTATTGACCTTTAAATAGCATTTTAAGGTTTACATTTTATAGCCATAATCTCATTTGAGTTAAAAGGTACTTTTTATACAAATTTTACAGGAAAGGAAACTGAGGCTCTGAAAAGTTAAAAAGACTTCCCAAGGCAAAATAATTAGCTATTAGAAGCAGTATTTGAATCCATAGATTTCTGATTCCATTTACTTCGACTTTTTTTTTTTAACCCTATCATTCTACCTCCTTTACCAAATTTAAATATCTTATTACTTCATCCTCCAATATTCCAAAATAATTTTGAATCATAATACTGTCATCTCCAGATAGGCTTGCTATCAAAAGTGATGTTTTTTTGTTTTTTAATTTTCAATCAGGCAAAATTCTTCTTCCTGAAATTCAAGGGCTTCCACTAAAAAGTGCTATCCCACCCAGTCTTACTCCCTGTGTAATGCTCCAATATAAATCTTCTGCTCCCAAACCTCTGCTGATGCTGTTCTCCAGTTTACTCTATATTGTCTACACAGGATCAGAGGTCTAGAGTTGCAAGGGATCTTAGAGGACAAGTACAGTCGTCTTCACTTTACAGATGAAATGGCCTTTTTTAAAATGGCCTTTCCTCAGGCCTTCTATTGGCCTCTAGTCTAGGACATCTGCCAATCACTCTTCTTGATGCACTCTTCTGAGTTTCTGTGGCACTGTTCTTTCCTAGCAGCTCTTTTCTTTGTCTCCTTTGGGAGATTTTTATCTACCTCATGCCCACTAACTATGGAGAGCTCCTAAGGCTCTATCCTCTTCTCTTCTTCACCTATACTTTCTAACTTGATGATCTGATCAATTTTCATTTCAATGAAAATCTTTACAAAGATGATTCTCAGATTTATTTGTCTAGCCCCAAACTCTCTCCTGACATCTCCAGATGCTAATTGGACATCTCAAACTAGATGTCCCATGGACATCTTAAACTCCACAAGCCCAAAACTCAATTTTTTATCCTTTCCCCAAATCCTCTTCCCATTTTTGAACTTGCCTAGTATGATCAGGAGTACAACTATCCTCCCAGTCTCATAACTTAAGTATCATCCTCAACTCCTTAGTTTTCAAGTCCTGCTGATTTTTACCTTTGTGACATATCTCCTATATCCCTCCTCTCCTCTAACACTGTCACCACCTTGGTGCAGGCCCTCATCATCTCATGCTTCGACTATTGAAATATCATGGTGGTTGGAGTCCCTGATTCAAGTCTCTCAGTACTCCATCCCATTATGTACTCTGAGATATCAAAGTAATTTTAAAGTACAGGCCTGATCCATCATATTACCTCTCTGTCTTCATTCCTATTCAATAAACTCCAGTAGTTCCCCATTATCTCCAGGATTAAATATAAAATCTGCTGTTTAGCTTTCAAAAGTCCTTCATATCCTGATCTTTTCTTACTTCTCCAGTCTTCTTCCACCTTGTACAAACTGCAATATAACACTGACCTCCCTCCAGATACTGTGCATTTTCATTGGCTGTTCCCCATGTCTAGAACACACTACCTCCTCATTTTTACTTCTTTGCTTCCTTTAAGTCTAAATTAAAGACCTACCTTAGAAGAAGCAAGAAGCTTTTCTTAAACTCAATGACTTCCTTCTGAGATAACTCATAATTTTATCCTATCTATATCTTGTTAGTACATACATCAATATTTGCAGGCTGTCTCCCTCATCAGATTGTGAACTCCTCAAAAGCAAGAGCTGTTGTTTGCTGTTCTTTGCATCCTCAGTACTTATACAATACCTGGTACATAGAATTCACTTAATAAATGCTAAATGACTGATGAAGAAATCGAGGTCTAAGGAGGTAAATTGTTCAAGATAACAAAAGTTGTATCATGGGATGACTTTCAATCCATAATCTCTCCAGCCTTGCTCTTTCCTACTACATCACATTTATTTCCACTTCTCTATACTTTTTCTCAAGTGGATTCTTCCAATTTATGTTTTCCCCTTCTCTTCCAACTCCAGTCATTATTCTTCCTAGCTCAAATGAATTTCTATAAAAAGCAGCAGCAGCACAGTTTAGCACCTGTTGGCCTCTATTACAAATGATTTCAAATTCTGATTTGTAACAGAGCCCACTAACACTTCTAATGCAAATTAGGTGCTCCTTTTAAATAGATTAAGGTTTGCATGTATATTTTCATGCAAATACAAGTAATCAAAAATATTTGAAAATCTATCAAATGAATTTCAACATCAGCTAAAATAATTAGGAAGATACATCCACATTCAAAGAATTGCATCATTAACTTTTCATATGTCCTCGTCTAAAAACAAAACAAAACAAAAAAAAAAACCCACTAAGTAAACCTGGGATGGGATTAGGATTAACCCCATTTTTGGACTCTAAATTCAATTCATTTAAGCAAGCATTTATTAAGAAGCTTTTATATATAATGCTATGCCACTACAGTCACTATGTTAGAAGTTGGAGGAGAGAAAATTATCATTAGGGTCAATATCTTAATGGAGCTTAGAGTCAGACAAGTTTAAAACTATGTTGCTATAGTGGTAGTGGAGGTGGCATTCCAGATGTATTCAACTTTTCATGATCCCAATTGCAATTTTCTTAGCAAATACTGGTGTGGTTTGCCGTTTCCTTCTCCAGCTAATTTTATAGATGAGGAACTGAGGTAAACAGGGTAAAGTGAATTATCCAGGGTCACACAGCTACTAAATGTCTGAGAACATATTTGAACTCAGGCCCTTTAACTCCGGGCCAGCTCTTTATCCACTGAGTCACCTAGCTGCCCCCAAGTAGCAGTAGTAGTAGTAATAATAGTATTTAAAATGGCTATTTTCAGAGACAGTATTAGAATAGATAACAATCATAATATTAGCTAGCATTTATACAGTGCTTTAAGGTTTGCAAAAGTCATTTCCTATTTTATCTCTTGATCCTTCCAACAATCCTGCAAGGCAGGTACAGATGAACAAACTGAGGCTAAGATTAAATGATTTGCCCAGAATCACACAACTAGTAAGCATCTAAGTAAGGATTTTTTTTTTTTCTGGACTCCTGCTCCTACACTCTATGTATTGCACCACCTACTGCCTCCCAGCATCATGGTATATAACAGGTTACAAAGCCATGTGAAGAGGAGAAAAGGGACCCAAAAGATCTTTAGCCATATAAAGTTATCAGACACATGGATCCATATCAGAGCCCTTTGTTGCTTAATTACCTACTAGCCACAGCTCAGCAGAATGATGTTGCAGAATAGAAAGAATTATGAATTTGTAGGCAAAATTCCTAAGTTTAACGGCAAACCACTTAAGCTCTAAAGTCTTAATTGTCTCATCTGTAAAATGGAGATAATACTTTCAGCTCTGTCTACCCCTACAAGATTGTTATGAGAATAAGATGTAATTGAAGGAACCTGCTCTGTAACTCAAAAGTGTTGGTTAATTGTGGGGTAGTGGGGCACTAAAAATTCAAATACCTGGCTAAGGTTACACAGCCAATTTATACCATAGTTGGGACTTCAACTCACACCTCCTGAGGCCACCTTTCTACTCACTAGGCAATGCTGACTCCCACTAAAACTAAAATTGTGTAACTTATTCTTTGACTTAAAGGAGTATTTTATGTTCTTGTAGAGCCTCAAGGATAATTTTATAAACATCAGTTATCACTGTTCTGTGAAAATAATAAGTAATAGTTCATAGAGCTGTCCAGTTAGTTGGCAGACTTCAAGATGGCAGAATAAAATTACTTTTGGAATTTTTTTAATCAGACCTGCAATTTCACTAATATTGAGAACTCTAGTTGAGAAAATTACTTCTATCAATGCAGACCAACAGCTGTTCTGCACTTATAGTATTTGGAGTGTTATGTGGAGCACCAAGTGATTTATCCAAAATTACACAGCCAGCACATATGACAGGACTTTAACCTGGGTTCTCCAGCTCTCTATCTACTTAAATGTAAATAATTATTACTATTACATCTTATGAAAGAGAAGAGAAATCTATTTTTTATGCTAAACATGGTAAAAATATGTTAAATCAATATAGGCATACATATTTACACAATTATCTTGCTGCAGAAGAAAAATCAGATCAAAAAGAGAGAAAATAAAATGCAAGCAAATAACAACAAAAAGAGTGAGAATGCTATGTAGTGAGCCACAATCAGTTCCCACAGTCCTCTCTCTGAGTGTAGATAGCTCTCACCATCACAAGATCATTGGAATAGGCCTGAATCATCTCATTGTTGAAAAGAGCCATGTTCATAGGAATTGATCATCATATTATCTTGCTGTTGCCATGTACAATGATCTCCTGATTCTGCTGATTTCACTTAGCATCAGTTCATGCAAGTCTCTCCAGGCCTCTCTGAAATCATCCTCCTTATCATTTCTTACAGAACAATAATATTCCATAACAATCATATACCATACGTTATTTAGCCATTCTTCAACTGATGGGCATCCATTCAGTTTCCAGTTTCTTGCCACTACAAAAAGGGCTGACACAAACATTTCTGCACATGTGGGGCCCTTTTCCTCCTTTAAGATCTCTTTGGGATATAAGCCCAGTAGAAATACTGCTGGATCAAAGAATATGCACTGTTTGATAACCCTTTGATTCCAAAATTGCTCTCCAGAATGATTGGATCCATTCATGATTCCACCAACGATGGATTAGTGTTGCAGTTTTTCCACATCCCTTCCAACATTCGTCATTATCTTTTCCTGTCATTCTAGCCAATATGAGAGATATGTAATGATATCTCAGAGTTGTCTTAATTTGCTTGAGAACTCTATTTTAAATCTAGCAAGATCTGGACTTAAGTTTATGTTTTCTTAAAATTATGCTTTCATTTTACAGATCTACATAAACAATTAAATTTATTCTAAATAGTAATGAAGATATCACAATTAGAGATTAAATAAGATTGTTGTTATAGCTTTATGACATCAGTGTGACTTACGAAAAAAACATTATAATATATATATTTCCTTATATTCGTGTGAAAACAATAGAATATATTTAATTCTCAACTTCCAAGTAAATCTTTAAAGAAATTACCTCATTAGTTTTTGTTAAGTGAAAAATGGACAGATTCTTTTAAATAGATATACTGCTGTAATACAAAGTTTGAGAGGTATTCGTGACTGAAAAAAAGTGCTGCAATTCTAGATGGGCAATACATTTATTCAGCATCATTACATACCTTGGTTGAAACAACTCTTGGTGGGGCTAAAATTTTCAAATTAGAGAATATTAAAAATTCAGCACCCCCAAACATGCAAAAAGTATCTTATAGACATATACTGCCAAAGAAATGAAAATAATTAACAAAATTAAATAACTATTCTAGATGCTTTACAGATTGTGAATTAAAAACAGAAGGCAAAAAACATTGAAAAAAATTCCATAAAATGCTAATAACTAATAATGATAATTGTTATTTGGCAAATATTCACAAAAATATCAAAATCTATAACTTTGAAACATAACAGTTCGGAGATTATAATATAACAACATAAAAAGACAGCAAAAAGGGGCAATACAAGGACGGGAAGACAAAAAATTTATTTATTTCCTGGTAGTTTATCACTAAAAGTTTCTGAATTTGAAGCTGGGAAACAATTTTTACAGGAAGTATCTCTGATAAAGGCCTAATTTCTCAAGCATAGAGAGAACTAAGACAAATTCATAAAGATGCAAGTCATTCCCCAAGTGATCAATGGTCAAAGAATATTTTTTAAAAAGTTTTCAGATGAAACTAAAGCTATATATAGTTATGTGAAAAAGTGCTCTAAATCACTATTGATTAGAAAAATGCAACATCTCTGGGGTACTATCTCACATCTATCAGACTGACTACATAGAAAAGGAAAACAATAAATGTTGGAGAAAGAGGTGAGAAAATTAGGACCCTAATGCACTGTTGATAATCGAGTTATGAATTGATTCAACCATTCTGAAGAGAAATTAGGGCAATCATACTGCTTACACTTTGACCAAGCAATACCATTACTAGTATGTATCCCAAAGAAATCACAAAAAAGGGGAAAGGACCTATTTGTACAAAAATATTTATATTAGCTTTTTCTGTGGTGGCAAAAAATAAGATATTGAGTGGATGCCCATCAACTGGGGAATGGATAAACAAGTTATGGCATATAAATGTAATGGAATATTATTGTGGTATAAGAAATGATGAGCAAGATGGTTTCAGAAAAACATGGAAAGATTTACGTGAACTAATAGAAAATGAAATGAGCAGAACCAAGAGACACTGTGACATTTAATAGCAATACTGTAAGGATGATCATCTATGACTGCCTCAGCTCTTCTCAGGAATACAATAATACAAGACAATTCCAAAAGACTCATTTTTTTTTTTATTTTGACAAAATACAATATTTATTACTATTAAAAACACTCAAAAGCATATGTATAAATGGATTTTTTTTTAAATGATAAGAACTTAACTGAAACCATAAGCAAACACTATTTGTAATGAAGACAAACTAGAAACCTTCCCAATAATATCAGAAGTGAAATAAAGATGCCCATTATCATTAATATTTTTCAACTTTGTATTAGAAATGCTAGCAATATCAAAAAGAAAAGAAAAAGATTTAAGGAATCAAAATGGACAATGAGATAATAAAGTTACTTCTCTGTGCAGAAGATATGGTGATACACTTGGGAAAATCCTAGAGATTTAATTCAAAAGTTAGTTGAAACAATTAACTATTTTAGCAACATATCAGGATATAAAATAAGCCCATATAAATCATCAGTATTTGTATATATAATCATTACATTGGTTTGTGACAAATCATACCCCTATATGTCCCTCAGTAGATGGCCTGTAAGAGTGGCTAAAGCATAAACATTGTCATCCTATAATCAATCTGGTGATGAATATATTGAATTTAATTGGTCCTCAGACAGAAGATATATATTGTGCAAAATTTCTTGATCTTGAGAAAACGTAAATACATTTATATTGTTTTGTCATAGCCTTCAAAAATTCACTTGCTTAATACAAATGAGACACATTGAGATTACAGGGCCTGACATAGTAGATGCCTAATGGATGATCAATTGATTGGAACAAGACTATTTTAGACAATATAGATGCTCATTAAATATTTCTTATAAAATATTCATCTTCATGATATATAGCTAAATTACAGAAGACTGAAGCTAAGGGGAAGTCAGAGATCATTGGAATACAATATTTTGTTTCTAGTTGATTCTCTAGGGTTATCTAAGTATACCATCATATCATCTGCAAAGAGTGATAATTTGGTTTCCTCAAGACCTACTCCAATTCCTTTCATCTCTTTATCTTATCTTATTGCCAAAGCTAGCATTTCTAATACAATATTGAATAGTAATGATGATAGTGGGAAACCTTGTTCCACCCCTGATCCCATTGGGAATGGTTCCAGCTTATCACTGTTACATATGATGCTAGCTGATGGTTTTAAATAGATGCTACTGACTATTTTAAGGAAAAGTCCATTTTATTCCTATATTCTCTAGTGTTTTTAATAGGAATGGATGTTGGATTTTATCAAATGCTTTTTCTGCATCTATTGAGATAATCATTTTTTGTTAATTTGGTTATTGATATAGTCAATTATTCTAATAGTTTTCCTAATACTGAACCATCCCTGCATTCCTGGTATAAAGCCTACTTGGTCATGGTGTATTATTCTGGGGATGATTTTCTATAATCTCTTTGCTAATATTTTAGTTATGATTTTTGCATCAATATTCATTAGGGAGATTGGTTTATAATTTTCTGTGTTTTTGTTCTACCTGGTTTAAGAATCAGTACCATGTCTGTGTCATAAAAGGAATTTGGTAGGAGACCTTCATTCCCTATTTTTTCAAATAGTTTATATAATATTGGAGTTAATTGTTCCTTAAATGTTTGGTAGAATTCATATGTAAATCCATCTGGTCCTGGATTTTTACTTACAGTGATGATTAATAGCTTGTTCTATTTCTTTTTCTAAATTGGGACTATTTAAGTAATTTATTTCTTCTTCTGTTAATCTGGGCAATCTATATTTTTGTAGGTATTCCTCCATTTCACTTAGGTTATCAAATTTATTGGCATAAAGTTGGGCAAAGTAACTCCTAATTATTGCTCTAATTTCCTCTTCATTGGTGGAAAGTTCTCCCTTTTCATTTTTGAGACTAGCATTTTGATTTTCCTATTTCCTTTTTCTAATCAAATTAACTAAAGGTTTATCCATTTTATTGGTTTTTTTTATAAAACCAACTTTTAGTTTTATTTATTAATTCAATAGTTATTTTTTTAATTTTCAATTTTATTAATCTTTCCTTTTATTTTTAGAATTTCAAGTTTGGTATTTGATTGGGGGTTTTTAATTTGTTCTTTTTCTAGCTTTTTTAGTTGCAAGTCCAATTCATTGATTTTCTCTTTCTCTATTTTATGCAAGTAAGCATCTAGAGATATAAAACTTCCCCTTATAACCACTTTGACTGCATCCCAGAAATTTTGGTATGTTGTCTTATTACTGTCATTCTTTTGGATGAAATTATTAATTGCATCTATGATTTGCCGTTTCACCCAATCATTCTATAGGATGAGATTATTTAGTTTCCAATTACTTTTTGGCCTATTTTCTCCTGGCTTTATATTGCATGTAATTTTTATTGCATCATGATCTGAAAAAAAAATGCACTTACTATGTCTGCCTTTCTGCATTTGATTTTGAGGTTTTTATGTGCTAACACATAATCAGTTTTTGATAAGTTCCATGAATTGCTGAGAAAATTGTAAACTCCTTTTTGTCTGTATTTAATTTTCTCCAAGATCTATCATACCTAACTTTTCTAACATTTTGTTTACCTCCTTAACTTCTTATTTTGTGATTCAATTTATCTAGTTCTGAGAGAGGAAGGTTGAGATCCCTCACTATTATAGTTTTGCTGTCTATATCTTCTAGCATCTCTCTTAACTTCTCCTCTAGGAGTTTCCATGCTATACCACTTGGTGTTTAGTATTGATATTGCTTCATTATCTATGGTACCCTTTAGTAAAACATAGTTTCCTTCCTTGTCTCTTTTAATTAGATCTATCTTTGCTTTTACTTGATCTGAAATCAGGATTGCTATCCCTATTTTTTTTTTTTTTTGTTCACCTGAACATAAAAGATTCTGCTCCAGCCCTTTACTTTCACTCTGTATGTATTATTATACTTTAAATGTGTTTCTTGTAAACAGCATATTGTTGGATTCTGGCTTTTAATCCAGTCTGCTATCCACTTCCGCTTTATGGGAGAGTTCATTCCAATCACATTCACAGTTAAAATAACTAATTCTGTATTTCCTGCCGTCCTATTTACCCTAGGTTATACTTTTCTCTTTCCTATCCCCTTTCCCTCCTCCCCAGTATTTTGCTTTTGATAACTACTTCCCTCAAACAATCCTTCCCCTTTAGAGCCCCACCCCCCCTTTTTTTACCCCTTTCCCCTAATTCTTCTGTTTTCCCTTCTATTAGTCTTTCCCTTTCTTCCCTCCCCTTTCCTTCCTATTTCCTTAAAAGGTAGGACAAATTTCTTTGTGATATCAAATCCATCTATTATTCTCTCAGAGCCAAATCTGAGGAGATTAACACAATGCTCATCCCTCTCCTTTCTTTCTCTCAATTATAATAGGTTTTCTTTGCCTCTACATGTGGCAAGCTTTCTATTACCCTTATTTTACTTCCTTTTTCCTCTTTTTCTAGTGTTATCCCTTTTCTACCTCTAATTTCTTTTTCATAGTATCATAATATTATAATAATAATATCATAATAAAATCAACCCTCATTCTCTGAGTATATCCATAACACAAATATAGTTCTCAAGAGTTTTTTTTTTTCTTTCTTTCTTTTTTTTTATGTTTCTCTTGAGTTCTGGGTTTGGAGATCAAATTTTTTGTTCAGTTCTGGTCTTTTCATTAGAAATAGATGAAATTCATCTATATCATTGAATGTCCATCTTCTTTCCTGAAAGATAATGCTCATCTTAACTGGATAGTTTATTCTTGGCTGTAATCCCAGTTCCTTTGCTTTTTGGAATATCAGATTCCAGGTCCTTCGATCCTTTAAGGTGGAAGCTGCTAGGTCCTAGCCTAACTGTGGCTCCCCGGTATTTAAATTGTTTGTTTCTGGCTGCTCGAAATATCTTTTCCTTGGTATGATAGTTCTGAAATTTAGCTATGATATTTCTTGGGGATTTAATTTTGGGGTTTCTTTTAGGAGGTAATCGGTGGATTGTTTCAATAGTTATTTTGCCTCCTGATTCTAAAATATCAGGGCAGTTTTCTTTCATGATTTCCTGGAAGATAGTGTCTAGGTTCTTTTTTTCATCATGGCTTTCAGAGAAGCCCTATCCTTAGATTGTCTCTCCTAGATCTATTTTCCAGGTCAGTTGATTTTCCTAGGAGATATTGCATATTTTCTTCTATCTTTTCATTTTTTTGTTTTTGTTTAACTGATTCTTCAAGTCTTATTGAGTCATTCACTTCCATTTGTTTGATTCTAATTTTTAATGTTTTATTTTCTTCAGTTACTGTTTTTATCTTTTTTTTTTTGCAATTGACCAATTAAATTTTTTTGTTCATTGCATTCTTTTTCCATTTTCTTCCAATTTTTTTTTTTTGCAATGATCTTATTTCGTTTCCCCATATTTCTTCTGTCTTTTAAGATCCTTTATGCAATCTTCAAAGAAAGCCTTGTCCAGCTTATGTCTCTCTTTGGGGCTTTTTCTGGAGTTGCTTTACCTTTAGGGACCTCAGAATTTGAGGTCTGTTCTTCCCTCTCTCCATAAAAGTAGTCTATGATGAGAGTTCTTGTTGGTTTTTTTATTCATTTTTTTTTTTAAAGGTGTGAGATCTATTCAAAGGCTGCTTTAATTTGCCCTGGGGCAGTTCTGCTGATCTGAGTTATTTCAGGTGCTGGGCAGTTCTGCTGATTGATTGATTGCTTTAGGGTGCTGTGTAATGGCAGCTAGATCTGGCGCTCTTCAGGAGTTCAGTGGTTCACAATCTATCCCCCGCAAAAGGTAGATCTACCAAACTACCTACTTACAATCAGGACAGTCTGGCCCAAGAGGCCCACAGACAACTCCCAGGTGTGTGAGAGCCACAATGCTCCAACTCCTGCTCCAGTTTCCTGCTCCAACTCCCTGCCCCAGTCTCCCTGTGCTGCAGTCTGGGTTCGGCAGACCACCCCCCTGCCCAAATAAAACAGAACTATTTTGAAGTTCTTCCAGGGTCTTCTTCTAGAAATGTGTTGTACTCCAGATATTGTGGATTCTTTGACTTCAAAACCAGTCTAGAGGCTTCATCTGCTGTTGGTTTGAGGCCAAAAGACTCATGATAGAAAATGTTATCCACATCCAGAGAAAGAGCTGATGCAATCTAAATACATATCAAAGCACACTATATTCACTTTATTATATTTAGGGTTTTTTTTTTCGCATTTTATTCTGTTTCTTTCAGAACATGACTAAAATGGAAATATATTTTATATAATTGCACATATGTAACCTATTATCAAATTGCTTATGGGGAGAAAGAAAGAAATATTTGGAAGTCAAATTTTTATATGAAAAATGAATGTTAAAAATTGTGTTTACAAGTAATTAGAAAAAATAAAATATTATTTAAAAGAAGACAACTGAAACGACTAAACAACAACAAATTAAAACTACCTGTTTGGGGTGGAGAAAAAGATCAAGGAAATCAAAACAACATTTCCATGACCAAAACAAATGTACAGAGAAAATATTTTTTTAAAAATCTAAAGAAAACAACAAAAAAAAGTTTCTCAGTTTGTTCTAACTGAACTTTGGGGAAATCCATGTTTTGCAACATTCTATCAAATTTAAATGTGCCCCTCTCATGGGATTAGATTATTTCTGAGAAAGGAAAACAACACTTCAAAACATATATCATAGATTCTGGCAAATGCTCTTTTTTTTTATCCTCCCCTTGGAGAAAAATGGGATGCAAAAGAAATCAAACATATCCAATCCACAAAATAGACTATTCTATGACTCCTGTATATTTAATTATAAATATCTAGAAAATAATAAATTAAAAAACAAACTACTTGAACCCCTTCCCAATTTTACAATAATTATATTTCAGAATATTAATCTAAGAATAAACCAGATTATTCAGATATATGCTTATACCCAGTATGTGTCAACCCGTTTACTTCATTAAAAACATTAGGCTTTGAGCTATAGTAATTATAGACTGACCTTCATTCTGTACTAATGGGTCAATCATCCATATCTAGCTTCTGTCCCCCAGCTCTATTCATTCATCTCTTAACAGTTGCTTTAGCAGCTGCAAAAATAGATGTAATGAAGTCTTCCAACTTCTAAAAGATCCACTATATATATACATATATATAGTGACTCAAATTTATGCAAAATGTTTCATATTTAAAATTCTTTAAAATTTAACTTGTGATGGAAAGTAGTCACATATGCATAGGTTGTTTTATATGGATTAAAGTTTGCAAGGAAAATAAATGTTCATTAATAGTTTAGCAAAAAACAAAAACAAAACAAAAAACTTTTCTCTTAGATGTATAATATTTGCAGTTCTCTGTAAAATTTAATTTAACAAATGGTTTGTACACCCTCTTGTGGTTCTAGAAGTAGATCAACTTTTGTTAGCCTTTTTTTTTTTTTTGCTCTTTCAATATTTGTCACTCCTAACTAAAGTTAGGAGTGACAAATATTTTAGTCACATTTTTTAAAGTTTGAAGCCATTTTATTCACCAACTGTATTAAACTGTAATTTTAAATTTAAGTAACTATACCACCACCCTCTGTTTAACATTCAGAGCAGTATCATACTGACAATGTATAAAGACAGTGTACTGGATTATTTCAATTAACAAGTATTTATTAAATGTTTACTGTGTGCTAAGCATTCAAAATACAGATTGATAGATAAACATGTGTGTAAGGGTGAATGGTGGGTGTGCATGTATATTCTGAGCAAAATAATCTATTGGTAGCAAACAACACATACACATGTAAAGAAAACACAAAATAATCTCTGGAGGGATACTAGTGGGAGATAAGGGAGGAGAAAAAGGAAATCAAGAACACCTCATGAATGTAATAATCAAGCTAATCATTAAAGAAAGTAAAGAAATCTAACAGGTGAAATTGAAGAGGATGAGTATTCCAAAAGTGGGAAACAATCTGTGAAAAGGCACAGGGGCAAAAGATAGAAAGTTATGTGCAAGGGACAACAAAAAGACTACAGAATGTTTAAGGGAGAGTAATATGTAATAAGTCAATAAACATAGAATAGAAACAGAGTAAGACTTTAGAAGTCAAAGAAAAGAGTTTGTAATTCATCTTAAAAGTAATAGGGAGTCACTGCAAAGATTTACACTGGAGAAATATCACTTTGGAATTTCTGTGTAAAATAGACTGAAGAGGTAAGAAATTGTAGTAGGTTTTGTTCAAAAAATTAATTTCTCACCATTAAATTAATCTAACTCATAAGACAATAAATAGTCAAAGCCTCTTTTTCAAACAAGATAAAAGTAGCCTACATGAAGCAAAGCAGGATATTGACAGACTATCAATGCCTGGCACAGAGCAAGTACTTAAGTACTTGCTGTTTCTATTATAATTAAATAAATTAAAGATCAAATTATTATAAACTAGTTCTCAACTCCTGATGGTATTTGAAAAACAAAAGTCTATGGTTAAAGAAATGATTTGGGTAAATGTTTATGAATCTGCCCATTAAAGTGAAATATTAGCCCAGACCTTTGCTTTTAGTGGATACAGAGAGTTCCCAGTAGAGAAGCCACCTCTACCGATGCAGAGAATCAATTTAATTTTTTTTTTCATGATTTGTGTTTTCTTTTTTTCTTTTATTTATTTTTTTCTTTCTTTTTTTTTATTAAAGCTTTTTATTTGCAAAACATATGTATGAGTAATTTTTCAACATTGACCCTTGAAAAGCTTTCCGTTACAAATTTTTCCCCCCTAGTCCCCACCTCTCCCCTAGATGGCAGGAAGTCTACTACATGCTAATTATGTTAAAATATTTGACAAATCGAATATGTATATACATATTTTTACAGTTATCTTGCTGTGCAAGAAAAACATGATTTATGTTTTCAAAAGTATATAATTAATTTAAAGAAATTTAACATGTTCAATTAATAACTTACTTTACAGAACATCTGCCAGACTATGTATACTTAGAGACCTGACATGATTAAAAATTATTTAGTTTGTATTATTTTCTCTCATGTAATAAAGATATGGTTGGATAATTTTTAGCATCTAAAACTGTTTTTTTGTTGTAATAGGTAAACAAATGACATTCTAAAAATAAGAACAAGACCAACTGCATCCTGAATGTATTATATATAACTGCAAATGTAAATTAAGACCAAAAACTGAAACCATCGTCACTATGACAAACTACAAGAATGTATACTACTAACAAAAAAGTCTAAATTTTCCACTACAACTAAATTTAAGCATACCCTATACATAAAGATCTAGATTTACAAAAAATTAAGGAGTATTTAGGCATAATGTAAAACTTATAAGGATGGTTTTAAATAAAAATCTTCCAAATGAACTTAAATCAATTTGCCAAGATCTATATCAATATCTGTGTAAGAGTTTAAATTTTAAAAAGCAAGTTACATATATTATCCCATTTATAATTCATAATCCTAAAGTAGATTATGATAGTTATTAATTTTTAATTTACAAAAAGAGGGAAATCATAAGTCAAAGATTCAAGATAATTTTTCCCTAGTTCCACAGTAAATCAATGTTAGCTTTAGAATCTGAATCTGGGTCCTCCTAATTCCAAATCCAACATTTTAATCACTAAAACAGATTACCTCTTTCACACAGAAAAATAAATTATAACTTCTCAGAATCACTGTGTAAAGAGTCAAACCTGTATTCAAATATTCAATAAAACTATGCTTTGTCTAAAGCAGAACTACACAGAAAATAAGTAATTTCTTTACTCTCAGTCAATGCAAGAATATATTTCTGACAAGAGACATATATTCTGTATATAATTATATAACAGAAGGAAATCAAAGATTTAGCCACAGGGCAGTTCCTTTAACAATAACATACTTTTCAATCCACAGAGCCATATCACACCATAACTGGGCTGTCAAAACACTATTCTCTTGATCATGCCTTTCATCAGATCCTTCAACACAGCCAGATCATAATGTGACACACTATGAAAGATGTAGAAAAGCATTTGCTACCAACTTTCATGATTGTGAGAAGATGCTAATTATATTCTTAACTTCCATTAAGAAAAATAGTTTGAATGACAGATGTAACTGGAATGTAATTTTATTTCATGTCATTTTTATCTGGGGCCACTGATCTTACCACACATGCTATGTTAATTACCCAAAAGCAATATTGATATTTGTCAAATATATAGATTTTTTTTTCCTTTGAAGGGTATCATAGCAAGAAGAAATGCTAACAAGAGAAGAATCACGATTTTTAGCAAGCATTTTGCAGGATTAGAGGAGTTTATCCAGATATTACTCTTATCTTCATTTTGATTTTTAAAACTGGATTTAAGGACAAACCATAATCCCAACAAACTTTATTACAATACAAATTCCAATTAACTGTACAATCAAGATACATAAGATCTTAAATAAAGCTAATGATATTTTGTTCTTGTAGTCACTGTATTATATATCTATCACATGCTAGGATGAACTCAACTTGATATTGATACCTACATCAATTTTTTTTTTTCTTTTTGCTGAGGCAATTGAGGTTAAGTGACTTGCCCAGGGTCACACAGCTAGGGAATGTTAAGTGTCTGAGACCAAATTTGAACCCAGGTCCTGCTGACTTCAGGGCTGGTGCTCTATCCACTGCGTCACCTAGCTGCCCCTCTACATCAAATTTTTAAAGGAACATTTAAAAGCACTACTGAAAAGTAAATCATTAATAGCAAAGGCAAAAAAGATTGTACATATATAATCTATATTAACCTGCCTGCTTAAGGAAGCAGGAGGGCAGAGAGAAAAAAAAGAATTTGGAACTCAAAATTTTAAAAAATGAATGTTGAATATTTTTATATGTAATTGAGAAAAAATATAAAATAAATTGTAAAAAAAATAACAGGCAAAAATAATTTCTTAGGTGAAATTTATCATAAAAACATGTTAGTTGTTTCATCCACATTTAGGGATAACAAAAATATAATTAATATGCAAATTCAAGTTTATGAGAAAGTGTTCAAATTTTTTAAGTCCTCCAGGAAATTCCTTAAATACATCCAAGACTCTATTTTACTGGTATTTATAGCAGACCATTCTTCCTATCATTTCTCTTTAGGTAACACTCATCAACTTCTCTATCTTTGTTTCCTCCCTACCTCAACAGTAACTCAAACCTGTTGAAACTACTTTGTATTTTTCTGTATCCTCTTCTGTGAATAGAAAGTATAAAAACATGTATCATCTTCATGTAGGTCCCTCATATATACTAGAAGATTGTAATGATGTCACTCAATCTTTAGTCTTCTCTTCTTTAGGCTATATAATCCTAATTTCTTTAACCTTTCCTGATAGGACCTGTTTCTTCTCACTTTGATCATTTTTGCTGTTTAGACACTGTAGAGGAAAGAGCACTTGACTGTGAATCATTCTACCACCAACTGGTGGCGTAATCTCGGGCAATTCACAACTTCTCTCATCTAGAAATGAGGTGGTGATCTTTAAGGTTCCTTACAGTGGTAAAACACTATATAATCTTTGGATCCTAAAGCAAAAATCCTTCTGCTATATCAATAGGTAAAAGCAAACATGAATTAATGAATTTTTATTATAGAACCTTAATCATTTTTTAAAACAAATTTTAAAGAAAGGGTAATTTTTTGTTTTTCTTTCAAGCATAGAGTAACAATCAAATAGCTATTTCGGGAAACTTCTTTAATGAATAGATAAGAATGATTTATAATTAGTATGTAAATATACTTGAATTTTAAAATTAAGAAAATTTTGGGGGAAATGCTTAATATTCTTAGCAAACTCATTTTTTCCACACATAGTATTGTAATACAATAAAAAGTCTGAATTCTCACAAATTATAAATCAGCAGGTGGCAGATGACTTTATGAGGTTTTATGGAACTTTGTAGATTTCTATCAGCCTACATTTCTGTATATTTCTTTTATGTAAGGATATCTACCAATTTTATTTAGGACAGAATCAAAGGATTTTAAAGTTCGGAATCTTTGGAGATTATCTTATACAAACTTCTAATTTTTTATACAAGAAAAAACTGAGATTTAAAGGGACTAAGTACTTTAGTCAAGATTACACACCTCACAAGCAAAATTCCAATTCAATGTCCTGACTCCAAATCCAATGCTTTTTCTAATACTCTACAACTAATACTCTCTTTAATGAACTTCATCTAATTTCTGTAAAAATTGTTTATATCCACTCTATGTCTCCATTTCTCATTTTCACTTATCAATCCAAATAATTTGACAAACTCTCATCTCATCTCTAACAATGATAATTTACTTGCCAAATCCAACAGGACTTTTTTCACTTCAAATACTTCTTAACCTTTCCATAGTATTTGACACTACTTATTACCTTCTCCTCTTGAATATTCACTCTTCTCTGAGTTTTCATAATATTTTTATTTCTCTAATCTGACTCAACAATTTTTCCTAGTCTCCTTCACCAGATCCTCATCCATGTCCTGATTGTCAAACTGTGGGTGAACTTCAAGGCTCCATTCAAGGCCCTTTTCTCTTCTCCCTTTCTATGCTTTCATTTGGTAATTTCATCAGGGTTTAATTATCATCTCTATGCAGATGACTCCTAGGAATACATATGCAGCCTTAAACCTCTCCCCAGAGCTCAAGTGCCTACAAATCATTTAAAACTTGATAGTCTCAGGTATTTCAAAAATTCAGCCTAAAACAGAACTCCTACTCCAAACTCATACTTCTGACCATTCCTATTTCTGACAGGTATATTAATTATTCTTTTAGTCACCAAAGTTCACAACCTCAGAATTATCCTTGACTTCTCTATCAACCTCACCTCCACATATATAATCAAGTTGCCAGTTCTATTTGTTCTACCTTTACAAAAACTTGTGAATGAGTTCCCTTTCCATTCACATGATCATGACTTTAGTTCAGGTCCTTATCACCCAAGTTCAGAACTGTTACATTAACCTCCTCATGCCCCTGCTTCAAGCTTTTCTCCTCTCTAATCCACTTTCCATACAGCTGATGAGACTGATAGTACTAAAGCAGAGATCTGAACAAATCACTCCCCAGCTCACATGTTCCTACTGGTTCCAGGAACAAATACAAATTCCTTTTCATAATTTGGCTCCAGACTACTTTTCCAAGATTATTATATGGTACTCCCTTCACCTATTCTACGGTCCAACTAAATTGGCCTTCTTGATGTTCTGCAAACAAAATATTTCATCTCCTGCCTCAATGGTTTTCCACTGCCTCTCCGCCATGCTTTCAAGGCACTCTACTTCTTACTTACTTCCAAGTATCAGGATCCCTAGTGGACTTCAAAACTCACTTCACTTCCTATATAAATCCCTTCTTGATTCCCTTCTACTATACCCTCAATTTACTTTGTCTTCGTTTTGTATGCATTTATATGTGTATGTGTTGCTTATATCAAGAGAATCTTCTTTTGTCTATATATCCCTTGTATATAGTAAGAGTCCTTGGCACAAATAGGTACTTAGTAAATTACTTGTCAGTACATTAGTCTCCCAGTAGTTAATTTTCACATAATTAATACTAATTCATTCATTAGTGATAGAAAATGTATGTGTTAAAAAGGGGAGAGAAAATAAAATCATATGTCAACCACACTAAGAATCTGTTTAGTGGAGGTGAACCTCCCCAAAGTTAAAAATGCAATAAAAGCATTTTTGTGGAAAACTGAAATTAATCTATAATTTATACATCAAAACCTAGGTATATAATAAAATTCTACAGAATAAAATTAATAAAATTTTAGGTTCCACAACAATTTTCAAATAATCTACTTTACTTCTAGATGTCAACAAGCTAAAAGTTGTCAGAATTATTACAATCAGAAATAAATTCTGTTAAGATTTTATAACTATTCCATTATGAAATACCAAAAAGTTTAGCTTTGGAAGAAAGTGTCAAAGATAAGTACTTCTGGAATTATCTAAATGGGATTTTATTTATCAATTCTGAATGCAGTTCTATTTTCTAACTGCTGCAAATCAGAAGCTATGAACAGACATCATTATTTTATAACAAGTAAGAAAAAGTAAAGACTTCTAAAATTAGAGAGGAAAAAAAATTAATATGAAATAGATACCTCATAATTTGAGAGAAAATCTAGTAATTCTGACCGAGCGGGAATGTAGAGAAGTGGTGTCATCACCCGGCGAACAAACTTCTCAATGTAAACAGCACGCAAGGGGCCTTTGTATTCAATTGGTCCAAAACTAGTGCCAAAAAGGAAGGAAAAAACAAAACAAAACAAAACCATACCATGCATTAAGCTTGTAAAGCACAAATAAAATCACCAACATAAAGTGAGAAGCTCTTACTTCATATGGTATAGGCATTTTTAGAGAGACAACCTGCATTATCCCATGAAATGATGGGAGGATAGTGTAGAGTTTATAAATAATGAATATTATACATAAGATATATTGACTGTTTAACAGACACTGCTATGACTCTATCATGAAATGGACTAATGGAAATTTGAACTTCAATGAAAAAATATTCTATCCTCCAAACATCATTAAGTAATTTGCAAAATATTTCATCTTTTAAAAAATACAGCACTGGCAAATAATCAACTAGCTGCTCCAAGGAAAGAGGATTTACAGTACCCTTTCAGAAATTAAATTTAAAATTTTTTCATTAATATAACAAAGCAAAACCAAGATATATACAATGCAAGCTACTTTACATAACCTAGAAATAAAAGCAGTTCACATTTATATAGCACTTGAAAAGTTTACACATTATTTTCTCATTTGACCCTCACAACCACCTCAAGAGACAGGTATTATTATTATCATCCCTATTATAAAGAAAAAGAAACAGCCTCAGAGAGAAGAGATTTCCCCAAGATCACATAACTATATAGGTGTCTGAGGTGGGATTTAAAGCTGGGTATTCTTGATCTCAAGTCCACCATGCCATGCTCTTTCTTAAAGGAATCCTAACTATTGTGCATATTAACAAAGATTTTGAAATATATATTTTTCAAAAGTAACAAAGTTCAATAAAATAGTTTACAAATATGAAGACTTGTTAACTGCTTTAACTACATTCATATAAGTTGGATTAGTTTATGGTTCAGCCTTCAAAACAAGTTACCATCTAATCTAGAAACATCTTTTCAATAAATTGAATAAGCAAAATCAATAGATTTTGCTTAATTTTTTTTCAATTTAACAATATATTAGAACAATCTGGAATCCTCATTACAAAACTTATAGAATTCCCAGAATACAGGAGAAAAAAAAAAATTGACCAAATTTACCACATCATGGGACCAACTGTCTCCAAGGGCAATTTTTTCACAGGGAATAATTTGAAAAACAAATATTTGTTTCAGCCCAACTTAAATCTTTATGACTAGTATCATCAAGAACACAACAACCTGTGAGGAAGGCATTAGAGGTATTATGATTCCCATTTTACAGCTAAGAAAACTAGGTAATTGGCATTTCTAAAGCAACTTTAAAGTTGGTAATATTTTTTTCTGCTATAATAAAATAGGAAACTTCTCTACTACATATAATAGAGTACCTGTTGCTACAAAATTCATTATAAACATTGTTATTAGTACTCGAGCTATATTTGCAATCGTATCAGCCAATATTGCCCTAGACAATTTAGTTTCAAATAAACATGCCTGAGATGTTGAGTTGCAGGTAACTATATAGTCAGGAACACCTAAGGCCTCAGATGCCTACTATCTGTGTAACACTGAGCAAGTCATCCTGTTTGCCCATTTTCTCATTTGTAAAAAAAGAGCTAGAGAAGAGACTATCAAAGTAGTCCAATGTCTCTGCCAAGAAAAATCCCCAAATAGAGTCATTAAGAGTCAGCCACAACTGAAACAACTAAACAATAACAGCAAAAGTTTATTAGGAACAATATGTTGTGTTTAACATATGTTGGATTACTTGCCATCTAGGGGAGGCAGTGGGGGAAGAGAGAAAAATTGAAACACAAGGTTTTGCAAGGCTTAATGCTGAAAAATTATCAATGTATATATTTCCAAAATTAAAAAGCTTTAATAAATTTTTTAATGTTAAAAAAAGAAACAATATATTGGTTCTTAAGACCCTTAAGAATTTTCATATTCTAAAATGAAAGTATATATTGACTGATCAATTGTTAGAAATGTTTTAGAGAAAGTCATGTTTCAGTCAATGGTTTCTTCCAACTCACAACTCTATTATAAAAGGCAAAGAGTATCACTATATTATTGGTTCAAAACTGAACTAATTTGATCCAATATAGCAGAGTGGATCCAGAAATCTAAAGTTTAAAAAAAAAAAAAAAGACCTGGAGTTCCAATTCCACTTCTACTATCCCAACTACTACTATATTACCACTTATAAGACATAGATCCCTACTTTCCTAAATTGTAAAATAGAGTTAATATAGGGGAAGAGGAAGGGAATTAATAATTATATAACACTTACTAAGCACATCAGATATAGTGCTTCATAAATATTATCTCTTTTGATTCTATACTTACTAATACCTATAGTGTCCACTACACAAGGTTATTGTAAGGCTCAAATGAGATACTACATGAAAAATACATTGCAAATTTTAAAAGTGCTCTTTAAATTATTATTTATAATAATACTTAACATTTGTAACAGGTTAAGTTATTAAGTTTGCTATAGAAACTCATATATAGGATTATACAGCTATACAACTCAGCTTCCATTTTTACTACTAAACCTTGATTACATAATATTTACTTAGTAGTCTTGAATTTAAATTGAATTCAGTATCTTGAATTTTATCTTTAAGATCTGATACACTTTGATGGATCTTTATCTAGGATATACTCAATAACTGTAAATATCCTCAAAAGCTCCATCTTCCATCCTCTTTTCTTTTCACTCTGTATTTCTCACACTGGCTTGGTGATCTTACCAACTCTCATGGGTACAAGTATGACTTTTATGAAAGCGATTGCCAGATCTCTTTAATCAACTCCAGCCTCCATTCTGAGCTAAAGTCCTATATCACCAACTGCATTTTGAACATCTTGAAGCAGAGATACTATAAAGCTTTAGATGCCCAAAGATGTGCAAAAAAGAAATCACCTTTCCTCTAAAGTTCTTCCCTCTTCCAAACTCCCTCACAGAAGTTTAGGCACTACTATCATTTCAGGCAAGCAGGTTTGCAATCTCAGTGCTGACCTCAACTCTCCTTTCACATATCCAATCACAATCCAATTCACATGTCCAGACCAGTCATTTATTATGTTCACACATATTTTCTCTAAGTTCTCTTCTCTCTACTGACATTGCCACCATCTTTGCACAGGCCTTCATTTCTCACACCTAAATAACTGCAATAGTCTTTTGATTGGTCTTCCTATCTCAGTTCTCTTTCTTCTCCAATTCATCATTTGCCAACAATTTATCATTTGCCAAAGTGACTTTTCCAAAGCACAGGTCTGACAAGGACTCCTTTACCTCTGACACCTGGTTTCAAGACTCAGTTTGAATACTACCTTTTACAAGAGACCTCTCCCAGGGTTACTGTCCCTACTCATCCCCCTTGCCCCTGGCATCCTGCTAGAGTCTTCCCTCTGAAATTATCTTTCATCTTATATGTACATGGTTGTTTGCACACTCTTAGTACAATGTATGACATTTAGTAAGTTCTTAATAAGGCTTAATAAAGGTTTCTTTGTAACCTAACAAAGCATTCCTTAATTGCACTTTAATCTTAAAGTTTAGATAGCAGGACTCAAAATATTGGACCAAAAAAAATAAAGTTGCCTAACAACCTCAAAATAAAATTGTAACCAAACCATATTACAAATTTAATTGCATAAAAAGTTTTAATTGCATGATTAACTATCTAAAGAGAAATGATGAGGTAATGAATTCATCTATCACTTTTCACTTCTTTAGAAAACAATAATGCTCCATGACCATTCTTTTTTAAAAACAAAAAGGTATGCTTGAACCATGAGCGTACAAAAATGAAAAATACCAAACCAATACTCAAGTGTTTTTAGAAGAGACTCCGCTTTTAAGAGATAAACTATCACTAGTGGAAAAATTCAAGACAAAAGTAAAAAGACTTTCCCAACTCAATTTTACTTTTAAGTAGACCTCTTACTACAACAAGCTTCATAGTAGTTGAGCCGTTAGTAAATATAACAGAAAGTAGTATTACATTTTAAAGTATAACAAAACACTTTCACAACAGCACCCCAAGATAGAATAATTTCCATAAAAAGTCTAATATTATTTGATTTAAAAAAAAAAATATATATATATATATGTCATACACAATGTTACAAAGACAGTCAGTTGCAAAATTTATAAATGGGATGGGAAATATGACACTCATGAAAGATAATGTCACTGGGCTCAAGCACTGTGTTAGATGATCTCTCACCATTAGATCTATAAAATGGATGATATTACAAGAGTTTCATAATATTACAGATAGCTGTGGTTACATGAAACAATTATTGATTATATATTATATGGAAGAAACTGCATAATATACTAATATTGTGATTTTGAAAGGTTATCAGGGTAACAACATACAGGATATTTGCCCTTATATTTGACTGCCTCAAAACATTATCAAAACTAATCCTTATATTAGAAAAATAATTCCAATTGAACTTTACATGAAAATCTTACCTCCGATGGTACAGATATATTACAGGAAAGTAAAAGAAGTGTTTCTGTTTTCTGCATTTCCCTTGGTTCCACCAACAGTTAACTGCCACAAACAGCACCTGGAGAACAACAGTTTTCAAGTAACTATGAATTAGAACATCTGAAAAGAAAGTCTTTAAAGTAAAAGTTTTTTAAAAAGATGAAAATATTGTGCCATTCAATTGGCAGGGAAAAATTCCATGATCATAAACTAGTGAAAAAATAATGAAACATATATGTCCTAACTGAGCACTCAAAGAACATTCATTTTAAAGATAGCTCAGAGAAGAATTGCTGTTATTTTTAATAAACCACTGGCCTTATCTTTAAAAGCTAAACTAGTTCTGATCAGATTTTCTTAATATATTTATATTGAAATTTACTATAAAAAGGGAAACATCTCACATTAATGAGATACATTAGAACATAAGTAAATTGGCTATCTGAGGTTAGAAAAAAGTTCTACCAATAACACACTTTTAAAAAGAGATTGTTTTGGCTCATTAAAAAAAAAATTCTTTATTGCTTTATTAAGCTTATTTTTTGGCCCAAAAGTCAGTATTTATTAAGGACTTAATAGATACCAAACACTTGGCTAAATGCTAGAGACACAAAAATAAGCAAAAATATAGTACCTAACCTCAAGGAATTTATATTCTAATGAGAGAAGGCAATATATAAAAAAGGGAGTAGATAAAAGAGGGAAGATAACCATCTGAGAATATAATGGTTAAGTCCAGAAAAGTATGACTCATTCCTCTTCCCTCTGAAACCCCTTTCCCAAAATGGAAGCTCTAGAAGAGCTCACCAATGGGAGTATTACTATTCAGTGTGATCATCTAACTTCACTCACCAACTTTTACCTTTCCAGCCTTTCTTGTGCATTAATTTTCTTTGCTCACACCAAATTTATCAGCCAAACTGACATGGTTGTTCTTTTTCAAAGAATGCTCCATGGCTGTCTCCAAGCCTTTGTACTGGCTGTCCATCTACTTCTCCCTCCCCTCATTTCTGGATACACGTCCTCATCACTGCTTCTTAGAATCTCTGACTGCCTTCAAAGTTCAGTTCAAGCACCACCTTTTCCATTAAACTCTTTTTGATCTCCCCAGTCTTCTCTCTCCTACATATACCTACATACACAGAGAGACATTACTACCCCAAAGAAATTTAAGATCCCAGAGGACAAGGTCCATTTCATCTTAGTCTTTGTATCTCTAGCACTTAGCACAGCTTCTAATACATGGCAGGTATTTAATAAATGCTCACTGACTTCTTCCTAAATGACTTTTGAGTTTCCAAAAAATCAAATGCATCCTTAAAAGGTTAGTCACTGAACTTTGCAAACAATGTTCTCAAGTTCTTGAAGCCAATTCCAAAAAAGTTTTAACAATGTTTCAAGAATGATAGCACAGCCCAGGGAGGACTTTGGAATGCATAACGTATTTTGAGGCACAGAAGTCCTTTTACTTATGAATACTTAACTTACAACTTAGAGGCAAAATGGCAGTGGGGTCAGCCCAAAGCAGAGCTTTTTTCCTTATGTAGAATGCCATTTTTCCCCCTTCAGTTTAGAACACCTGGGGAACTACAGAAAATCTTTAATTTACCTGTGGTATATCTCCCTTTCTTTCTTCTAACCCAACTATCCAATGGTGCCTCTGTCTTCCAAGGATGCTGCTAGATTAACTACTGATACATACATTTTTTTAAATGAAATGAAGGCAAAATTATCTCTAAGCTTTTTAAAGACTCTAGGGTCTCCTTATAATTCAAATTTTAAAATTCTATGATTCCAGAACATTATTTTCCCTAAGTATCTTCATTAGCATTACCTGGTCTGCAAGTCTGCTTGCTACTTGTTCAATTTCTCCCTTTGCAGCAATGGACTGTCCACACCATGGAGCATAAAAAAACAACAATACCACTTCTGAATCTCGACGAATATATTCTGCATAGTCCAACTGTCCTTGGAAGAGGTCAAGGACAGGAGATCTCGAAGAGAAGAAATTTACTGGTGGCTTTGCTGGTATTATCACATCTTTTGCACGACTGAAAAAAAATCCCCACAAAAAACAAACAAAAAACCAAAAAAAAAACCAATTAGAATATTTCCTTTCAATAAACTTTAGCTACAAGAAAAATTTAAAGTAAATTCAATCTTTAAAAAGGTGCCCTTGATTGGGATAAGTAAATGAGGTCATGAAGGGGCACTGTCACTACTCAACCTAATATTTTATATTGAAACAATTGAGATAATGTTACTTTTAAAAGTAACATTTTATTATACTTTTAAAAACCAACAACATTGTTGCCACTTCCAAATGACTCTCCCACAACAGAATTTCCTTTGTAACAAAAAAGTTTACACCCATGAAGAAATACATTGCACAAGTTTAACATGTCTCATTCTATACCTCTATTCCATTAATCTTCTGAATTCAATATTATCATTAGATAGTTCTTTGGAATTAAGCAATATAATAAACATTTCACTCCTTTCTCACTCCAAAAATTCTAGAAGGCTAGAAGAGTTTTTAATAGTCAGTCCATGTCTTGTCTTCTCTCACACATGCTAATCAGAATCAAATATGATAATGAACATATCTTGAGGAGACACTATCCCAGAAAATGAAAAGTCAACTACAAAATGCCACAACTATGAACATTACAGCATTGTTCAATAAATGAACTACATATCATAAATGTTCATCTTAGCAAACAGTATACTTATGATACCTGATAAAGTTCAGTATATAGAATATATTTACACTGCACATTAGATGAAGAACTGTGACAATATTACATTGGAATATACAACATTCCAGGCACAAGATATTATGTTTTAAGACTGAAGAGGGCTCTTTTCAATAGACAGGAATTCTCCATTTAAACAGAACACAGACTTAATTTCCCCAGCTTTTAGCACAATACCTACTAGTAATACATACTTGCCAATTGAGTCTCAATATCAAAATTTCAAAATGGTTTATAGGTAAATCAAAATAAGTATTATAAAGCCTATATGTATTTTACTCCTAGAGTAAGCTCTCCTAGATGCTACCTTTGTTTTACAATGACAAATTTGATCATGCAGCTCATAAATTCATTCCAAGACAATGAAAAAGTGCTATTAAAGGCAGATTCTCTGAGAAGTAAGAAATAACTGCCAGGAATTAAGAGAAGGTATAGAAAAATTGTAAGAAAGAGGTTATAAGAACTCAAATAGGCATTGAGAATGCAAATGTTCCCCACATATCAATTCTTATTATTATCAATTCTTTTTTTTTTTTTGTATAACATATGTATGGGTAGTTCCCCAGCATTGATCTTTACAAAGCTTTCCATTACAAATTTTACCCCCAGTCCTCTCCCCTCCCCTAGATGGCAGGAAGTCCACTACATGTTAATAATGTTGAAATACTTGACAAGTTGTGCAAGAAAAATCCTATCTACAAGAAAAAAAAAAAGAAAATCAGAGAAAGGAAACACAATGCAATCAAACCTCAATAGAGAGCATGAAAATGTTATGTTGTGGTCCATATTTCATATCCCTCTGGGTGTATATGGTCTTCTTCAGTGAACAATTGGAACTGGTTTGAGACAATTCTTTGTTGCAGAGAGCCATGTCCATCAGAATTGATCATCATGTAATATTGTTGTTGCTGTGTATAATGATCTTCTGGTTCTGCTCATTTCCCTCAGCATCAGTTCATGCAAGTCTCTCCAGGCCTCTCTTAAATCATCCTGCTGGTTGTTTCTTACAGAACAATAATATTCCATAACATTCATATACCATAATTTATTCAGCCACTCTCCAATTGATGGGCATCCCTTCAGTTTCCAGTTTCTAGCCACTACAAAAAGGGCTGCCACAAACATGCTTGCATATGTGGGGCCCTTTCCCTCCTCTAAGATCTCTTTGGGATATAGACCCAATAGAAACACTGCTGGGTCAAAGGGTATGCACAACTTGATAACTTTTTGAGCATAGCTCCAAATTGCTCTCCAGAATGGCTGGATCTGTTCACAGTTCCACCAACAATGTATTAGTGTCCCAGTTTTCCCACATCCCCTCCAACATTCATTGTTATCTTTTCCTGTCATTTTAGCCAATCTGACAGGTGTGTAGTGGTACCTCAGAGGTGTCTTAGTTTGCATTTCTCTGATCAATAGTAAGTACTCACTATTCGGCAAAAACTGCTGGGAAAATTGGAAACTAGTGTGGAAGAAATTAGGGCTTGACCCACATCTAACCACATACCAAGATAAGATTTAAATGGGTTCATGATCTAGATATAAAGAGTGATACTGTAAGCAAATTAGAGGAACGTAGTATAGTTTACCTCTCAGACCTGTGGAGATGGAATAAATTTATGTCCAAAGAAGATCTGGAACTCCTAATTGAACACCAGATAGATAATTTTGATTATATTAAGTTAAAAAGTTTCTGTACAAATAAAACTAATGCAGACAAGATTAGGAGGGAAGCATCAAATTGGGAAATCATCTTTACATTTAATGGTTCTGATAAAGGTCTCATTTCTAAAATATATAGAGGTCTCATATATATAAGAATTCAAGCCACCCTTTAACAGATAAGTGGTCAAGGGATATGAGCAGACAATTTTCAGATGATGAAATTAAAACCATCTCTAGTCATATGAAAAGTTGCTCCAAATCACTATTGATCGCAAGAATGTTTGTGGCAGCAGGACGATTTCAGAGAGGCCTGGAGAGACTTGCATGAACTGATGCTGAGTGAAATGAGCAGAACCAGGAGATCATTATACACCGCAACAACAATACTATATGAGGATCAGTTCTAAGGGACATGACTCTCTTCAACAATGAAATGCTTCAAACCAATTCCAATTGTTCAGTGAAGAAAGCCATATACACCCAGAGAGAGGGATGTGAAATGTGGACCACAACATAACATTTTCATGTTCTCTATTGAGGTTTGCTTGCATTGCATTTCCTTTATCGGATTATTCTTTCTTGTAGATACGATTTCTCCTGCACAAAAAAATGATGTGTGGCAATAACTATATATATATTCGATTTCTTAAGTATTCTAACATAATTATCATGTAGTGGATATCCTGCTATCTAGGGGAGGGGTGGGGAGTAGGGGGGAAAAATTTGTAACAGAAAGCTTTGTAAGGGTTAATGTTTAGGAATTACCCATACATATGTTTTGCAAATAAAAAGTATTAATAAAAAAAATCACTATTGATCAGAGAAATGCAAATTATCAATTCTTAAAAAAAATTGTTATCCTTATTTATTGAAACATGGTTAATTATGTTGGGTACACTTTGTTTAAGGGGGGAGGGAAATACATTAATACATTTGTAAGGTATTTCTATCAACCTGATATTTCCTCTGTGTCAATTATCCCTTCAAGGCAGGTCTCATGCTCCACAACTAAACCAATGGTATTTAAGAGTTGGGTGTTGGCCCAGAGAGAGGGATGTGAAATGTGGACCACAACATGACATTTTCATGCTCTCGATTGATGTTTGCTTGCATTGTGTTTCCTGTATCTGATTTTTCTTTCTTTTAGATATGATTTTTCTCGCACAACAATGATAAGTGTGGAAATATGTATACATATATTGGATTTGTCAAGTATTTTAACATAATTAACATGTAGTGGATATCCTGCCATCTAGGGGAGGGGTAGGGAGTAGGGAGGAAAAATTTGTAACAGAAAGTTTTGTAAGGGTTAATATTGGAAGAATTACCCATACATATGTTTTGGAAAAAAAAAAAAAAAAGAGTTGGTGTTGGGCAAAATTTATCACACTGAAACCAACCTGGCAATTTAACTTTTTTTGAACCTACCTAAATTAGATCCTGAAACACAGGCATAGATATAGTTCATCACTGCATCCATAATCAAAGCTTTGAAGTCTGGAAAGATTTGCCAGAGTTTATGCTCTACTGATATGGCCTTACAACAAACCTACTCTAACTTCCATATCATGATGAGGTTTTGGAAAATGGCTTTAGCAAATGATTTCCATAAAAATTGGCTAAATCATATTTTTTTAAATAATTGATGTTTAAATGACATGTTCAGTTCCCTAAACAATGTGTATATAGAACATCATTTCTGGTTCCTTAGATCTATATAGTACCTTTCCTCTCCCTATTTCAAAGTGCTTTCATAAAATCATACATTAAGACCTAGAAGGGACCTAAAATACCATGTAGTCCTACCTCCTCATTTTACAGATGTAACTCAGAGAGGTCAAATGACATGCCTAAAATCATACAAATAGTCCTCACCTTACAGATTTGTACCTAAGATAGACTTCTCAGTCCAAAGTCAATGAGTTCTTTTCCACTGTACTTAGCACGCAATTATTTCAAAACGTACCTTTAGTTAAAAGGTGGGTAAGCATTCTTAAACTCATTTTTGTAAACAGGAAGCAAAGAGAAGTTAAGCAACCTGGTTTCCTTCAAGACTCAGCTCAAATCCCACCTTCTTCAAAAATACTTTGTTGGTGTCCTGTATCCAACCACAATTTCAGTTTTTTGTCTCTGAGGATTACCTTTCACATGTGCTGTATGCACCCGATTATTTACATTTCTTCCCCACTAAAATGTAAGATCCTTGAGCCCAGGCTGTTTTTGCCTTTTTCTGAACATATTCTAAGTATATTGGCTGGTACCTAATGACTAAGATTATGTGATCAATTAGCGGGTACTGAAAACAGAGAGTGGAGAAATGAATGAACCTATCTGACATTGGAAAAACGACCAGAGAAGCATCCCCATCCACTTCAAAGGTAAGTGACCAAGTATTGAATAGAAGTTTGATGGTCTCACAAGAAAAATAGGACACGAAGTACAAGATTTTTACTTCCCCAAATTTGAGAACTACTACTTTCTCTATATGGAAAGAAAAGTTCAGAAAAGGGAAGGGAAATCAAGTGATGGAAATATTAGTTGGGGGGAGGAATGTCAAGAAGAGGGAAGAGCAAGGGGTATCCCGTTGTATTCCTGATTTAAGATGACGTGTGTATTAGAGATAGGGCAAGAGAAAGGGGGGGATAGAGATGGGTAAAACAGAGACTGAGGTCAACTGCGACAACAGGGATACAGTGCGGGATGAGCAGAGTGGGGGAGGCAATAGAAAGACAGATAAAAGAGAGAAAGAGACAAGGAAGCTGTCAACAAAGAGACAGGGTGATAACAGGAGGGGGCAACAGGGAGACAGTTGGGGGGAGCAAAGTGGCAGAGGCAACAGAAAAAGTGGCAGACAAGTAATACAGAGGACAACAGATAGGGTAAGGGGGCAAAAGGAAAGGGGTCAAAAGAGAGGGAGTCAATAAAGGGAGAAAGATAAGCAATAGAGACAGAGGGTTGGCGACATAAGAGGGGACAACAGAGAGCAGAGCAACATAAGGAGAGAGGCAATAGAGAAAAAAGGTAAACAAAGGAGAGTAACAGAAAAGGATAACTGGCAGATAGAGGAAGAGGAGGAACAGAAAAGAGAAGCAATAGAAGGAGACAGCATTAACATAAGGGAGGCAACAGGAAGCTAGATGGGAGCAGGCAGGAAAAAAAGGAGTTAAATAGAGAAAAAGACAGACTGGGTGACAGAGGCAGAAAGGGTGACCAATCCCCTTTTATTTTCAGTCAGGTAGGTGATCGCGGTCGGAATGACCGTCGGGGCCACCTTCCTTCCCGCTGAGGACGGTCCGATTGGCAACCAGGTACCCAGACCTGCCCTATCTCCCCATGCCTGGGCTGGACTGCATGCAGGTCAATGTCATTCACGACTCAACGCAGCGTTCTTGCCACATGCTCCAGGTGAAGCGACTCGCTGGGGAGGCAGTGCCTCCTCCGGGAAGCGCTGGGGCCACCTCGGCCGCAAACTCTCCCACCCGATCCGGCTGTCACAGGGGCCTTCGGGGCTTCTTCCTTCCCCCAGCTCCGGACCTCACCTGCAGGTGAACTTGAGGGCTAGAAGCAGCGCGCAGCCCACAGCCACAACTCCGCACAGCAGCTCGGGCCTCCGCCGGGCCATCAGGGAGGCGCCACGCAGCCTCCGGCAGAGGAGACCCGTGTGGCCCGGAGGGGCTGGGCAGGAGGAGCTGCCGCTGCTGCCGCCGGAGCCCTCGGAGCCCTCGCCGCCGTCCCCGCCGTCTTGGTCGCCGCTGCCGCCACCGCGGGCTCCGCATAACGACATTACATTCTCCCTACCACCCGCTTTATACAGCTCAGCTGCCGCCGCCTGGGGCCGGGCAGGGAGGGCCGAGCCCGGCCTTCCGCTCCCCTATCGCGCAGCGGCTACGGCTCGCTAACCCGGGGCCGCCACGTCAGCCCTGCCATCACGCCCGCACCGGGCCCCGCCCACACCGAGCCTGCGCCCGGCTCCGCCCTAACGGAAGCCTATGTTCTGGCCCCGCCCCCAGCGAGCCTGTGTCGCAGCTCCGTACCAGCAGAATTTAGACCCGAGCCCCGCCCCTAAAAAAAAACCTGAAGCTGGGTTCCGCTCCCACTGAGCCAGCGCCGCGGTCCCGAGCCCGGCCCCCTCCCTCAAAATCACCTAAGCTCGGGCCCCGCCTCCAAGGAACCAGCAACCTAGTCCCGCCCCAACAGACCCTAGGGACTTTTGGGCTCATGCCGCCTCAGTTTGCAAGTGAGGACCGAAAGGTTTGGAGAGGTATGATTCCTAGGCCAGAGCTCCCAGCGAGGAGACTTCGGGCCGGGGTAGTCGAATTGCGCGGCCCGAGGTCGGGGTCCCGAGTTCTCCCAGGGGTCCAGCTCCGGCTGCTTTGGAGCTGCCTGTGTATGAGGATGCTCGAGCCTCTGGGGTCTCTTTGTCCCAATCCGTGTACGGATTCAGTTTTTTCAGTACCCGAGGAGCCACAGCAGAGGAGAGACACGCTGTCGGAGGCTCGTTGGGCTGTAGAAGAAATGGGGAGAAGGGGAAGGGATAGGATTACGAGAACTAAAACTAGAAAACGTCACGGAATCATATAATTAGGGAACAGAAGGAACTTGGGAAGGCCTACGGTCCAGACCCTTGGTTTTCAATGAGAAATAGGGACCACTTTGTGATTTGTCCTAAAGCCACCTAATCTTACAAATTTGGGACGCCTTATATTCCGGAGATTTTCACAGAAGCCCTTTACACACTACACCCATGGTATGGTTACAGACTAAGAGCTATAGGCATTGAGCAACAAGAAGAGGGCCTGTGGTTTCTTTGATAAAGGGAATTCTCTCTACTAAAGCCGAAAGGCATATTTTACTATTACGATTAAAAAAAACAACTTAAGACAAAAAGATAAGTTTTGTGACGAGAGGAGTTGAAGGGAATAAATAGGCTGCATTTTATATTGTGTAAAGGGAAATATTTTTAAGACTAGGTGTTTTTTAAAAAGTTCTTTTTAAGACTATTTGTTTTTTAAAACAGATCGACCTACTCGTGTTTCCCCTAAGTCCTATTAATGAATGTAGACACACACCATGTGGCAGGGTCATCATAGGATCAATGCTATTTTTACACAGCCAATGAATGATGTTTTCTGTTGACCGACAAATCTGCATGAATCTTTAAATTTCTCCCTGGAGATTGGCTGGAAAGTAAAACACAATGAATTCAGATGGAAATCAGTTGGCTAGGGAAGTGCAAATAGCAATGCACATAGCCAAAAGGGATTTCACCATAACTGACCCAGATCATTATAGAACCAATTTAACACATGGCTCATCACACTTTCCAGTTCTCTGTGTTAAATGAGTTGCAAATATATTTGGAAGTTTTATATTACAACATAGCTTTAAAAGTAATATAAGGAAGGGCAGCTAGGTGGCACAATGGATAGAGCACCAGCCCTAAAGTCAGCAGGACTGAGTTCAAACGTGGTTTCAAACACCTTAACACTCCCTAGCTGTGTGACCCTGCGCAAGTCACTTAGTCACTTAACCCCAATTGCCTCAGCAAAAAAAAAAAAAAAAGTAATGAGCAGTCTATGAAAAAGTCTTTCAGTTAGGAACACTTGAAGAAAGTGGATTATTAGGGGGAAGGGAGGGAGGCACTGGGGGGAAATAATTTATCCACACAGTGACAGTACCAGCTAGGTAACTTCCTTCTCAGTCCCTCCCATATGGGACTGCATAGCACAGCAGGTGCTCATCTACATTGATTGGGGAGATAGGAACTAGTGTAGTTTCCTACACCAGTGGTTCACCCAAACAAGTGCTTAAAAATTTATCACTGAAAAATAATAAAATGACAAATCTGAAAAGGATTTTGGTGATCATCTAGTACACCCCCATTTTACAGATGAAGAAACTGAGGCTATTCAGTAATATAGCATTAGCAGATTTCAGACAAGAAGCTATGTCTTACTCTTCTAGTGGGATATTATTCTTCATATTATTCTATGCGGTTTCTATTAAAGTGTTAAATTAACCACCAAAAATAAACATCAGAAAAATCCACGTGATTAAATGAAATACACATAGATGTTGAAAAACTGAAGCTATTGCCCACAAGTATAAAGCAGAATATAAATATTCATTAAGTTGAGGGACCAGAGATTATAGTAACTGAGTGAACAAAGTACAACAGGAGGCCTTTACTTTCATGATTTAACTTCCACTGGAAATAACTGAAAAGGCATGACAAATATGTGGTTTTAAGGAAATCAACCATTTTTAGATTACAAAGAGCTTTTTTATACAAATTATCTCATCCTCAATAATCCCTCAAGTAGAGGAAGACTAATATTTTCTTTTTTGCAAATGATCTAAGGTGAGTCCAGAATAATCCAGAACAATATCCTAACAATGGCAAAAATTTTAAGATTTACATTTAGTTGCCTTATCGGATGGTTTCAAAATATACATCTTGTGTGTATAACTATACTTTTTAAAAAATGCTTTTTATGGGGCAGCTAGGTGGCGCAGTGGTTAGAGCACCAGCCCTGAAGTCAGGAGGACCTGAGTTCAAATCTGGTCTCAGACACTTCCTAGCTGTGTGACCCTGGGCAAGTCACTTAACCCCAATTGCCTCAGCAAAAAAAAAAAAAAAAAATGCTTTTTATTTTCAAAATATATGCATAGATAATTTTAACACTGACCACTGCATAGCCTTGTGTTTCAGATTTTCCCCTTCTTCCCCCTACTCCCTCCCCTAGATGGCAAGCAATCCAATGTTATACATGTTAAAATACATGCTAAATCCAACATGCGTAAACATATTTATACAATTCTCTTGCTGCACAAGAAAAATCTGATCAAAAAGGAAAGAAAATGAGTAAAAAAAAAATGCAAGTGAACAACGTCAAATAGAGTGAGAATGTTATGTTGCGATCCACACATTCAGTTCCCACAGTCCTCTCTCTAGGTGTAGATGGCTGTCTTCATCACAAGATCATTGGAACTGGCATCAATCATATATACTTTTAAAAAGCATTTTCCAACCACTATGTCAATCTGATCCTTACAACTTTATTGTGACTTAGAGCAGGTATTCTCACTTCACTTTCACATCTCTCTTATCAAATTAAGAGCCCTTTTCTCTCCCTCCCATTAGTAAACTTTGGTTACTGCCCCTCGTCACTTCTCACTGATTATTGCAATAGGTTCTTAATTGGACTCCCTACTTTTAATTTCACCACTTCTATCAACTGCAGATTTTTGTGACTCCCCTATTCAAGTAGTGCAATGTAGAGGACTTGCCAACCCCCGCCACCTTTGGACATCACACAAGGCAAGGCTCAGGAAACTGAGGGTAACCTTGTATGGGTGAACAAGATGGTGTCAGGAGGAAGGAGTCCCACCAGAGAAGCAACTAAATTGGGAATAAACTATTTTCCATATCAAATCATACCACTTCTTTCAATATACCTTATTTCCTCATGTCCTTGACCTATACATTTTTCTCCTTAATTATAAAAATTATTGTTTCTAATAGAAATGTTTTCAGTCTGGCAGCAGTATTCCACAACTCTCCAAAGCAGCAATGTTTTTTATTTATGTGGCATGCTCCTTGTAATGATTTCAATGTATTTTCTAGTCTTCTCTCACAGAAAGTAAATGGAAAAAGACAAAATAGGGACTTCAAAGATATTACATTCATTGAACTCAATTCCAAAAATTTTCTAACTGTTTCAAAAAATCACTGGCAAAAATCTGCCCTTGCTGTCCAGCCTTTGGAAAACTATGTATATGTCTCAAGAACAAGTGTTCTAATAAATATTAGTTTCAAAAGAATGATGAAATTTTTCCTCAGTATCACTAAAGTAAGTGTAATCTCTAAACTTAAAATGGCTGCTAACGAAGATTAAAAAGAAAAATTAGGTTTAAAACATTAATTAAATGCACACACAATCCTAAACATGCATTATAAGCATCATCTATTTCTAAAGGAAGAGAGTAGCAGTTTAGCAGTGAGTAGTAGTAGTTTATTTTAATTACATTACTGCTTTATTTCAAAATAGCATGGGTAAAATGGTTTCATAAATTGATATGAAAGTCGGTACTAAAAGCTAGATGGCATAATATTGGGTTGCATCTTCTCAGAGACATCATGCATTCCTTTTAGGATAAAACATGGGACAGTACTATAGCTAATACAAGAAACTGCATGTAAGTCAATAACACAGAAGATTCTTATTAATTCAAAAAGAAAGTATACAGAGAGAAAGAAAAAGTATCCATCAAAAAGGCAGGTAAATGTTTAAGCATTTAGTACACAATTTCCTGACTACAAAAAAAATTGAGGAACCTTAATGTTGAATAGGAAAATAAAATGTTTCCTCAATACTTCTTTCATTAAAAAGGACTGCCCTCCCCCTCCCCCAAAAGGCATTTATATAAAGTTTTATTACAGGCAATATTGGTCCATACAATACACAATACCAACAATACAAGTAAAATCTTTCAAAATCATCATTTAACAGCAAAGACCAAAAAAATCAAAATTTCAGCCAATTGATTTTCCAAAATTCTTAGTGCACATTTTCTTCAAGATTCTTTTCAGTAAGTGATAGTGAAACATACAAATAGAGAGAAAATACCCCATTCAACATATACTAGTGTTAAATGGTTATTTTGTTTAAAATCTTTATTAAGAAAATCCTTTTAAGCAACCTACATACAGATAAGTAGCAAACTTTATTTCTTTTTAAACAGTCTCTTTCCATTAAAACACTTAAATTATTTCATTCATCATTGTCTTCTTATTCCAGAACATTGGTTTATTATCTTACCTTAAAGGTCTCAGCTTAAGGACCAACTCAAGAGAGGTTTTCCTTTTCCTCATCCTTTCCCCCCTAACAACCTTCCATCCAAAATTATGTTCAACAGATGGCAAATCGGGCATACTTTATGGCAGCCTGTCACTTTACCATCTGGTTTCATGACGGCTCAGCCAGATCTGTTAAACACCCCATTTTCATAACCACTGTAGAATTTTGTTCAGGAGGAACAATATATATGCCAATACAAGCAGAAAACTTGCAGCTTCTCTGCTACATGCTTTTGAATACTTTGAAATTTTCAGGTTGATGCTTTGATTAGGAAACATATCACTTTTAGTATTAGTTTAAATCTTTAAACAAAAAACTATATTTTCCAAAGTCATTATCATTTGGGGCAATCAAGTGGTCTTTTCTGGCTTTGCTAAGCTTCATCTTTAGAACATCTCTTCGTTCTTGCCATTCATGAAGTTCAGCATTTCCATGGGCAAATTTACAGGTGTTTCCTTCTGTGCAAGTACCAGCCACATATCTATCAAAAGAAGTTTATACTTGAAGTTTAATCAATTTTGTTTTTCTATTATCAAATTATCACATAAATATTTATAATCAATTAAACTTACCCCTTTACATAAGACCTTTCATAAAGATTCTTAATGCTCAAATGTTTAATGAATTGCTTCAGAATTATTGTGATTTTTATTTCAAACAAAGATAATATAAATTGAAAGATACTAAGGACATTGTGCATTACCAATGAAGGAAAATAAAAACTATGAGAGGCATTAAATATAAACTATTTAAACAGTTTAAGTTTTCTAGTATATATATATATACCACAAGAATCTACATTTTCAATTTTCAATTGCCCCATTCCTAGAAAGCCATCCTTTATAATTAAGAATTTTAGAAGAGTGGAGAGGAAAGTATGGCAAAACTAACCAACATATTTTAAAAGTTTGACATTATATGCAATACTCCCAGCTCCCATACTCTCCCCTCCCTCCCCCTTTTCAAAAAAGTAGAAGGTATCCTCTCTCGTATTTCTTCTTTAGGACCAACCTTGTTAATATAATTTTAAAATATTAGATGTCCTTTTTATAACTGTCATTCTTTCCACTTAAATTGTTGCTATTCATTTATTTCAGTCATATCTGATTCTTTGATCTATTTTCTTAGCAAAGCTACTAGTGTGGCTTTCTCATTTCCTCCAGCTAATTTGACAGATGGGGAAACTGAGGCAAATTAAGTAACTTGTCCAGGGTCACACACCTAGTAAGTGTATGAGGACACATTTGAACTCAGAAAGAGGAGTCTTCAGGCCTGGCATTTTATTCAATGGGCCATCTAATTTCATTTACATTGTTATCAATCATGGCTTTTAGGTTTATTGGCTAGATTTCTTTCTTAAGGACCACGCCTCAGACCAGAACCACTCTGACTCTCATAGATTGGCCAACAACAGGTCCCAGGCTAAGTCCCAATTGGTCATAGTTCAAGTCCTGAGTGACTCAGAGTGAATGTAAATAGCAATCATTTCTGTTTTGGCCAGAAACTCCAAAGGACTTTCCTTTCCAGATTCATTTATTTAGATTATATTTTTTTTTTGACAAAAGGAAAGAGGCTATTTTTTGCCTCAATTCCTATCTAGATTTAATCACTAAATGGATATGGCCTTCAGTCAAATTGAGACCTGCTGAAGACATTAGCTTAAAAAGGCCAAGGTCTCCCACTGCATCCTGGGCCATCTCCAGTCCTCCTGATCTACATCGTCACTGGACCCAGGTGGCTCTGGAGGGGAGAGTAAGACAGGAGACTTTGCACAGCCTTCCCTTACTTCAATCCAATTTATTTGCATGTCATGGTGTCACCTGTCATGGTAGAATGAAGGACAAATGACAACCACCACAAGATTCTACTTTTTGATATTATAAATAGTCACCCCAGAAAATACATTAATGTGTGTGTGTGTGTGTGTGTGTGTGGTACATGCATGTATATGTTTATCTTGGAAAATTATCCTGATAAGCATGGCTAGAGAATAAAACATTAAAAAAAAGCAATCTACTTATATTTCCTTAATAATTCTTGTTTTTATATCATGTTTAATATATAGTCTCCCTCATTTCCACTATCCAACTTTCCATCCCACTTACCAATGAATAAAAAAGGAAGGGGAAAAAAACAGTTGAGAAAAACAACCAACATATACAGTAGGCATGATGTAATATATGAAGTTACACACCCATAGTCCCCCACTTCTCCAAAGAAAGAGATGGGCATTTTTCTGAACTCTTGTCAAGCTAAAGTTGGTTACTATAATTATACCCTCCTCAAGTTTGGGATTGATTTTTGTTTTATTTACACCGTTGTAGTCACTGTGCAAATTGTTTTGCTAGTTCTGCTTCACTCTATATCAATTCATATAAATGGTCCCAGATTCTTAATATCCATCATTTCTTCTCATTAAATACCAGTGATCATTAAAATTACATGAAGTTGAAAATCTTTGCCATTAACAAAATCAATGCAACTGGGATAAAAGTTGTTACTTGGGTAGAAAATGTTTGCATTAAAGAGCTCTGATAGGATTTCATATCAAAGATATATAGGGAACCAATATAATAAGGCCAAGGATCATTTACCAATGGATAAGTAGTCAAAGAATATGAGCAACTCTCCAAAAAGATCACAAACTAGTAACAACCACATGAAAGACTTGTCCTAAAAAAAAAAAAAAAAAAAATAGGGCACACTCCTTTTCTTGTCTCTAATTTTATATTCTTAGTGACCTCATCAGATCTCATATCTCAGATCAGCATTTCTATGCAAATAACTTACAGATCTAGATATCCAGGTTAACTTTCTCCCCTAAGCTCCATCAAATCCTCTATCAGCAAATACCTATTAGATATTTCAGAATGAATTATCTCTGCCCTAAGCTCCATCCAGTCCTATTTTAGCAATTATCTATTAGATCTTTCAGAATGAATTAGTCAGATCCATCTAAAACTCATTTTGTCCAAACAGAATTCATCTTTTTTCCCCCACAAACCTCCACATGTATAGAACCTCTCTATTTCTGTGGAAGGGATCACCACTATTCCAATCTCTTAGGTTCATAATCTCAGTATGCTCACTGACTCCTCATTATCCATTGCTCCACATATTTAATGAGTCACCAAATCTTGCTGTTTCTACCTCCATATCTCTTGCATTCAATCCCTTCTCTGTCCTTAAATAGCTACCACCTTAAATCGTCCCCATTTCCTTTCACCTGAACTTTGTTATAATGGATTCCTACAGTTCTCCATGACTCAAGTCTCTCTATTCCATCCTCTACACAGCTGCCAAAATGACTTTCTTTAAGCATTAGGTGTGGCTGCTTTACTCAACTCAATAAATTCCAGTGTTTCCCTGTTGCCTTTTGAATCAAATAGAAACTCCTTTGTTTTGATTTTGAACCCTTCACAATTTGATCCCAATCTTTTCAGCCTCATTATACATTACCCTTCCTGAAATTTACAATCCAGAAAAACTGGCCTTTTTGTTCTTCATACACTTCCAACTGTCATGCCTTTGCACTAACCAATTCCCATGCCTGGGATAAGCTCCCTCCTTACCTCTGCCTCACAGAATCCTTAACTTCATTTAAAATGAAGTCCAAAGGAAAGGGCCCCACATGTGCAAGAATGTTTGTGGCAGCCTTTTTTGTGGTGGCTAGAAACTGGAAACTGAATGGATGCCCATCAATTGGAAAGTGGCTGAATAAATTGTGGTATATGAATGCTATGGAATAATACTGTTCTGTAAGAAACGATCAGCAGGACGATTTCAGAGAGTCCTGGAGAGACTTGTATGAACTGATACTGAGTGAAATCAGCAGAACCAGATCATTATACACAGCAACAACAATACTATATGATGATCAATTCTGATGGACATGGCTCTCTTCAACAATGAAATGTTTCAAACCAGTTCCAATTGTTCAGTGAAGAAAGCCATATACACCCAGAGAGAGGGATACGAAATGTGGACTACACATTTTCATGCTCTATATTGATGTTTGCTTACATTGTGTTTCCTTTTTCTGATTTTTTTTTGTTCATGTAGATACAATTTTTCTTGCACAGCAAGATAAGTATGGAAATATGTATTCATATATTCAACTTGTCAAGTATTTTAATATAATTAACATGTAGTGGACTTCCTGCCATCTAGGGGAGGGGAAGGGACTAGGGGGAAAATTTGTAAAGGAAAGCTTTGTAAGAATCAATGTTGAAGAACTGCCCATACATGTGTTATGCAAATAAAAAGCTTTAAAATGAATAAATAAATAAATGAATGAATGAATGAATAAATAAAGTGAAGTCCAAGTGCCATTTTCTACAGGATTCCTTTTTTGCTCCCTCTAACTACAGCTCTATTTAATTTCCTCATTTTTTTCTATAATCTACACATTGAGAGACTTTATTCAATTTATATTTACGTGTTTTTTGTCTTCTGTAACAGAATATAAACTCCTTAAGCTTTAAGTGATTGCTTTTTTATCTTTTGTAGCTCTAGTACCTAGCACAGTGGCATTAGCTTACTGATTAATATACTACTGGGAGAACTATGAATTGGACCAACTATTTTGGAAAGCAATTTGAAATTATGCTTTTTAAAAAAAGGGACACAAATGCCCATACTCTTTTACCAAGGGATCCCATGGTTCAGCATATGCTGGAGAACTCATATATGACAAAATATTCATAATGTCATTGTTTTCTGGTAGCAAATAGAAAAAAAAAATTTCACATAAATCGAAGAATGGAAAAATGTAATAGAACATTATTATATTGCTGAAAAGAAGTGATGACTGAAAAAAATCAGAGAAGCCTGGGAAGATAATATGAATTGGTACTAAGTGAAGTAAGCAGAACAATATATCCATTAACAATATAAATGGCAAAAAAACCAAAATAAAACTAAATGGGTACGATAAGACTTAGCCCAGAAAAGATGAAAAAAAAAATCATTTTCATCCCTCTTTTGCAGTGCTGAGGAACTATAATTGTGGAAAACTACATGAATTATCAGACTTAGCTAATTACTGGTATTTTTACTAAAGTGCTTCCCCCCCTTCTTAATTTTTTTTTTTCTTGTAAGGAATGGTTTCCTGGGTAATGGAAAAAAAGATATATTCAGACAAATTATGTGAAAACAAAAAAACTAAAATTAAAAAAATATGAAATGAATAATTTTCAAGTCCAAAACTATAAAATCGACATACCTATCACAAATACTAAAATACCCTGTTGGGAAACGGTGCTGCCAGCAGTATTGGTCATCTTCTGTGTGGAAAAACTTCTCTTTGTGCTTCTCTGAAGAAATGTGACCTTGCCATTGTTTCTCACTATTACAATTTTTCCCACATAGCCAGCAGTGAAAGTCTACCTATTTACATAAAAATAATGAAAGTTATTACTCAGTTAAAATTACTCAACATAAAAGCTGCTTTTTAAAAAGATTAAATTTATTGAAGAAATCCATTTAAATAGAATTTGATAAATACTTTTTTCCTTCCATGATGATCTAAAGCATTTAGTTCTAGTCTATCTCCTAAACTCTGCCTTCCTTAAAAAGTATTACAAGTGTTAAGAAAAAGTGTGATAACTTGAGAAAATCTCTAAGATAGATTATCAAATCTTAAAATAACCCTTAAGATGAGAGTTAGTCATGCTCTAAAAGCTATGAATATTCAATCATTTCAGATTCAATCATTTGATGTCTGAAAAGTTATTTGACACCCTCTCCAACTTCTAAAATGTAAATGGTCAATTACTAGCAATTATTAGACATGATACTGTTGAAAAAGGAGGTACAAGTGCAAAAAAATAAGACCTTTTAAGTCCAGCCTCTACTCCAGTCAAGTTTGGAAGACTACTTACAAAAAATTGTATATTGTACAACTTTATACAGACTAAGCTAGATCTCTAGTAAGTTCCAATGGAAATATCTTTACTCCCTCCCTTTTTAATGTAAACCAACTTATAGTAAAAGTCACTGATAAAGTAATAAACTTTTTTGTACAACAGGAAGTCAATTCCTGGTCCTTGACAAGCCATAACAGTAACAAAAGATAAAAAGTTTAGATCTTTAAAAGTACTTTTTACCCATAGCCACCCAGAAAGCCCTAGAATAAAAATGTTTTCCTAAAGACAAGGGGAGGAATATATATAAAATGCCAGCTTAAGAATAACAGAAGAAATTTTAAATTGATTGGATACAAAGATCAATATTACTCAGAAAGACTAAATGACAAAAAGTCTAAGAAAATAAAAAAAAGTTAAATTTATGATGAGTAAAAATGTCATTTAAAAACGTAAAACAAATCTACAAATAACAAATATTTGAAAGCATTTAAGAAGAAAAATTTGGCATTAGAAACATATTCCAGTTTCTTTCTTTTACCATTTGATTTTTTTGACTCTTACCCTTTTAGATATCATTGAAGTACTTTAATAATTCAGTATTTCAAGAACTTAAATTTTTTATCAATGCAGACATAATGATGCAAGCTACAAACAACCTTTCTGTGTTTGAACAGCCTTTTTAAAAATGGGGCCCTTTTGGCCAACTCCCTAGGGATGAGCTTTTGCAAACTTAACTATGTTCTCATCTGAGTCATTATTGGACCCATACTTGAACACTTTCCAGCTGCCAAGCTTGCGTACTTAGAGCAAAGTTTTTGAACATCCAGGGTAACTTCCTTGCTACAATGTGGCACCTAATAGGACTTTAATGGAAAAGTCTTAGGCATGTAACATTCAGTTTGTCAACATTTTTACAATTAAAGAAACTCTCAGGATCAGATTAAGTGATTGGCCTGAAATTAGAAAGTGAGGTAATAACATTACTACTAGGAGCCAAAGTCAGCTTCCAATTCTACCAATACTAGATTTCAATTTTGAACTAATACAATTAACTTTAAATTGAAGTCATAATTAAATTGAAGTAATGCAAAGCATGGCATAAGGGAATAAGGAGAGGCGAAGACTTGATTTCAGTTATTTCTCTGATAAAGACTAACTATGGATGTGAACATGGATGAAGCATTAACCTTTTAACATCCCCAGTTAGCACTCTAAGACTCCAAGTTATAGATTAACTGGGGATTTTTTACTGGTTAAAGGAGATGTCATACTAGAAGTTTTCTATACAGATAAAATCAGATTCAGATCCCACCCACATACTTAAAAAGTTTATAATTATTAAGTTGTTCTTACAGTAATTTCAGCATAATCTGTTGGCATATGAATTTGTTTCCCATTTTCCTTATTTGACTGGCCAGCTACATCATCAGTTTTTTCAGGTTTTTGACTCTTTAGCCAAATATCATAAAATTGCTCCATATCTTGTACTGAAGGAAAAAAAGTCATCAGACAACAGTGGAAATACATGCAATTTTAAGCATATGAAAATAGGAAAGCATAAGAATTGATAATGGACTCTATTTTTAGAAGTGCAAAAGTAGGAAGTAGTTAAAAAAAAAAAAAAAAAAAAAGCTAATAGACTTAAAAACCAAATCTGAGACTGTCAGAACTTCAAAAGTTAGCTTTCTGTGTAATGGATTTTATTTGCCTTTGCAAGATACTTTCCTATAATAATTGGTCTTAAAATCAGAAAATATCAAAAGATACTACCATTAAGTGACAATTTCAAGTCTATATTGTTTTTTGAGATTAAAAGCTCTTACCACCACCCTGCTTCTGCAAATTTACTTAACATGGTTTGAAATTTGTTACTTTACTCATAAAGATTACAATTATGATCAAGATTCTGAACTTTACTGAAGTCCTAGAATCAAACATATACTCCCAGAAGGGACTAAAAGCTAGAATGTATATTACAGTAATACTGCCATGATCTTGAATACTAGCTGAAAGCTGCTTTCTCTGGTAAAAATACATATATTTGTTTTATTATTGCCAAATGCTATACAATCTGATAAGTTGGTAGTTGCATGAAATCTTTCTTATTGCTGTTCAGTGGTTTAGCTGTACCCGACTCTACATGACTTCAAAGACTTGTGTATGGGATTTTCTTGGCAAAATACTAATTTGTAATTTTCTTTTCTGGTATATGCCTCTTTTATAGATGAACTTGGGCAAATACAGACTAAGTGACTTGTCCAAGGTCACACAACTGGTATATGAGACCATATTTGAACTCAGATTTTGCTGACTTCAGGTCTTGTGCTCTATCCAGTGTACCACCTAACTGCCCACAGGCAACCTCAGAATAGTTTTTTTTTTCCTTAAAAATAGAAAAAAGTATTATAAGAATTTTTAAATATATGAAGAAGTATCTTCTATAAGATCTAGAATTCTATTTCTGTTTTTAATTACTTAGTAAATACTTCTAAACATCAGAGGTTAGAATGCCCTTTCTTCTACAAAAAAAAAAAAAAAAAAAAAAAAAAAAAGATGGTAGGATTTCAATACTTTCTTGCCTTCAGAAAATTGAAAATGAAATAATATTTGTTAAATAAGGTGAACATGGTGGTCTACAGACTGCTGGTCTGTAGTATTAGATATAATTCTATCCTTTTATTTGATGATTTCTTCTTAATAGTTCAATGAACCTCATTGTTGCAACTTAATTACATTAAATATTACATTAGTTAAATGAATATTCAAATATAGCTTGAGTTTTCTCTCATCCTTATCCCCAAGAAAAGGATTTCTTTTTGCCAATGTATCTATCCCCAGCACTTAACACGTCTTCTTGCATATTATAAGTATTAGGTAAATATTTTAAATTTAACTATGAAAACTAAATTGTGATTATTAGAGACAAAATGATATCTTTAAAAAAAAACTTAGCTTGATATATTAAAAGATTACATTGATTTAAGAAACTCTAATACATAAAATCCAAAGTCACAAAACAACTTATTAGATCCTTTGATTTACTGAAAAAAAATCACTGCAAGTATCCTTTAGACAGTGAGTTTCACCACTGCCCTTATTATATGACTTCACAAGAAAAAAAAAAATGGTAGCTGAAAAGAAACATGAGTAACTTACTATATGTAAAAGAAAATCAACTACAATATTATAAAGAGAAGGCAATACTTTAAAAAAATCAGATGAAATGAAAACTTAGTTCCAAGGCCATATTTTAAAAAATTTTCATTTTTACTTACTTCCATTCTCTTTCATATAAGTCCAAACTTCTCTCTCCTCAGGACTATGCGCAAATGAACAATTTCCAACATACTGGCATTTCTTGCCAGAGGCAATATGATTGCACAACTATATGAAAGAAAAAATATTCCTTAAGCCTGAAGCTTTAAGTGAAACTACCTAATTTTTTACATTTAATCAGAATAGAATGACTATATATTCTACTCAAGAATCAGAAATAACATTTCAAAAATGAAAACTTTTAGATGAAGTTTTAACTTTAAATAGTCATCTAAAATATACAATTAAGTCTCCAGCTTTTTAAAAGAAATGTCATAAACTGTAGGGCTTATTCTTACATGCAAATATCTAAATACTCAAATTTGTTGTTTTAGTTTTCCACATAGCAACTCACTTTAACAATGAATACAATCTGGTCTTTTGGGTTTTATAGTTCCAAGTCTCCAATTCAGACAAACTAGTTTTCAGACTTTATTTGAAAAATGAAAAGATTCAACTTGTTAGTATATGAACTGGATATATCAGGATACTGAAGAAATGCTAAATATAACTCTCCCCAAAATTACTAAATAATAAGACTTCACTAAACCCTTACCACTAACTTACTTACAATGAGAGCAAATGATCTCCATCTTACTAAATGTACATTATCTAAAGATAATTATTACACTAATTAGGACATTACATTTCCTGTTATTTTGTGGAAAATAAAGGTGCTATACTGATAGGTATAAATTTAAAGATATGCCTTAGAATCTTATCTGTCAAGAAACAAGAAAACATTTGGCATTATTTAAAAACCTGAATTAAAACTCTATGAAATAATTATACTCATTTTTCTATATCATACATTCCAGTACAACTACTGGTAAGTTGTAAGTTTATGCCCATTTATTTTTTGCTTGAGTAAGATCAGGTCCATATCATTCACCATATTAACCTATGGAACTTTAAATATATATATATAATATATATATATTACTGCTTATTGGAATTTTAAAAGTGCTTTCAGTATTCAAACTCTTTTTTCCCCTTGAGGCAACTGGGGTTAAGTGACTTGCCCAGGGTCACACAGCTAAGACTTACTAAGTGTCTGAAATCACAATTGAACGCAGGTCCTCCTGACTTCAGGGATGGTGCTCTATTCACTGCGCCACCTAGTTGCCCCAGTATTCAAACTCTTAACTGTATATGCCCACTCATTTGAATCAAGGGCAATTAATAAGTACTACTTAGAATAAATATGGACACATTATTCAACAGAAAAAAAACTTTTCCATGCAGAGTAACATCATTTCCATGTGCCATGTTATATTCTATTATTGGTTATAAATAAAGTAAAATGGCCAGATGCCACAAGGAATTATGTTTTAACAGTTTGTTTTCAAAATTACCAACATTAACAATGAGGGAGAAAAAAAAAATTCCAAGTATGATGATATTCAGAGGAATAAAGAAAGATTCCTAAGTAGAGTTGGACAGGCCCTCAAGCAATCAGTTCAATCTCCTTCCTTTCTGCAGATATTATTAGCCATATTTCTGTCATTGAAGACTATAGACTGTTCACTAACAAGCTTAATTACCTCAGCGATTATAGATTGAAAATGAACAAGTCCACAGTATAGGAGAAAATAAGTTCATTAATTTCAAGCCTTTCTACAACAGAATACCACTAAAGATAAACAAACTGCCTTTCAATACCTCCTGCTATATAGGTTTGTGTCTAAAGGAGACAGAACATGGTGACAAACATAAGTATGCTTTTATCTTTCTTTTCCTGTTATATAGCCAGATAGATAAGACTTTCAATTCTACAACCTCTAATAACAGATGTATCTGATTAATAAAATATACTAAAATGTATATACAAAAAGATCAGACTTTGTACTATAATGTACTCTTATCATAATTTGTGTGTATATACATAAACACATATGTAAATAATTTTCATTCTTTAAAAATTATAGCTCTCTACATATATACACATACAGACACATACTAGTATATTATGTATTTGTGTCTATGAACACACACACAAACTGAATTAATTCTATTCCAATAGGAATGGTGAACCTTCTGTTTATGGGAACATCTTCCCCAAGATTAAGAGTAAGTAGTTCTTCCAGTTAGTTGTCACAGCAACTCAAGACAGTTATAAGTCCTATTAAATAACTATTTTTTACTTAAAAATGATAATGGTTAAGGAATAACTATTAAATACAGGCAAATGTTTAGGATTTTTCCTAGCACACTAAGTATAATTCAGTGACTATCTCAAACTGGCAATGTTCATTAATTCAGCAGCCATTCATAGAGTGACTATAGACAGAATGGTTCTAGGTAAAACACCAAAAAAGCTCGATAAAAATCTAAACTGATTCATATCAAAATCTGCAAAGTATAAATTTTGCAGAACTGCAAAATTCTATAAAATGAAGTCAGTCTGTATCTTTTTCAACATCTATTGCCTATTTAAACAAAGACTATAGTTTAATTTGCTAACAAAATCTGCATTTCATCTGTACTGTCTGAAGGGTTCTTGCTACTACCAAAGTATACTGAGAATTGTGTGTACACTGCATTTGGAGTTAGAAGACCTGCGTTCAAATAACAAGTGAAGGTGCACTATCATCTGCCTGATATTAGGCAACTCCTCTAACCTTTCTAAAGTTCAGGTGCTCCCCACCCCTTCCTCAATGATACAGTGAAGGTGCTGGACTACATGATTCCCATGTTCCCTTTCAGATGTAAATTACAAACCTACAATCCTAGAGATATCAGCTTACTCCACAATAAATTTTCTCATACTTTGTTCTGACAAACAATATTCCTCTTTTATTACTAGAAATTCTTTTCTAATCTACAGATTGTGACAAAATCGGATCATGCCTAATCTTGTTAGATTAAAAAATATATATCTCAAACTGTATAGTATCAGTAATTGAATCATAAACAACACTTGAAATCTGATTCTGAATATACTGCCAAAAAAATTTTTTTAACATCCTAAAGACAAACAGCTCTTATCTAAAAGATACAGCATTAGTGAATTAAAACAACAAAGAATAAGATCTTAAAAGAGTTTTTAAGTTGAAAGTAGCAATAATCTGAATGAAATATTAAATCCAGTTCTATTTAAACCAATCTGGTTTTCTCTTTATAATTGTTTTAGATAACTATGTTTGATATTTTAAAAAACCACAAAACACAAAAGATAAGTTGCAAAGTCTTAATGTGCAGTATCTCTAAGCAAGTTAGCCAATTAATATGGGAAGGCTATCTAATAACTTTGCCTCCAAAACTTTATTTCTTTCCATCAGTCATTCTTTGATTGGGGGCATGGGTCAAAGAGAGGGAATCAGACCTGAGACTTCATTGTTATAGTGAACTCACAGTGAAGAAATTTTCTACCAATTTTGCAGATAGCCAACTAGGATACACAAAAGATGTCTTGATTCGCAAGCTGAGCTCTCCAGCCACTATGTTATGCTGCCTCTCAATAATCGCCCTCAAAAAATTGTTTTTTGGATAATTGGGAGAGGGAGGAGGAGAAAACAGAGAGAAGTGGATAGATGCAAATCTATAATATCAGTTTACTGGGGATTGAGAAGTTAAGTGACTTGCTCAAGGTCACATAGATAGTGTGTGACAAAGGCAGAACTTGAAACCTGTGTATACTATGTTATGCTGCCTCTTTATAAAGAAAACAAAATGTTCTTAATACACATTTTAAGAGTTTTTGGTAGCTAAGTAACCAAGCTAATTTTTTTGAGCCAGTGGCTTGAATATTACCAAATACAATGTCAAGGTATACTTTTTGCAAAATACAAATACTACTTACTAAATTAAACTAATCTTTAAGATACTAAAGACATTTTTGAATATCATAAAACAACAAATGTTTTCAATTTCACTGTAAGTTCACTAATAACAAAAGGTTTGTTTCCCTCAAATTAATGTCATTTTGCAATTATTTGAGGTGCCTAATAAAAAAAAAAGTGGCTTAAAAATTACGTATGTACATCAAACTGTAAAGGCATTTGTTTCTTTGTGGGAAGAGGACGGATGTTCATCCACTTCTTACGTTCATTAGACATCACTCTCATGGCTCGACGGTCTTTGGTCCACCTAAGAAAAATGGAGTTCAGAAAAACAGACACACTGGCAATAGGTACAACATATAGGAATAAATACAAAGTTTGTACCTCAAGGACCATAAGATATTTTGTTTATTTTGCTTAACCCTATAAGTGATATTTTATACTGATATATTTATATTAAAACTTTTGCTGTTGAGCATTTAAAATTAAAGAAAAAACAAAGATTAGTCACCAAAAAAAATCAAATTTAAGAATTTTAAAGTGACAATCTTAAAAATTCTTTGCTTCTGACTTCTAAATTATTTATTTTCCCCTTGCCCTCTTCCATGCTTTAATTTTTCTTTCTATATTGTAACTGTCATAATTTATTAACATATCTTCCAACCTATAAAATGGATAATAATAAAACTGATATGTATTTATAAATGTTACTTACGAGTGCCTTGCTTTAGCACTACAATATTTTCTGTTTTTATCTGGTTCAATGACTTGACCATTTCTCAAACACTGGGCACATACAAACTTTATCTTTAAATTAAGAGATCCATATTTTATTTGGTTTCCAGGGACCTTAAATGAAGAAAAAAAAAATTTTAAAAAGAGAAAAATAAAAACAAAATTAAAGAAAAATCATCAGGATTTTAATACTGATAACATCTATAACTCTAAAATAGCTAAATATGATAACACTATATAATAATAAAAAACAGTAAAAATGGCTAATACTTATGCCAGACATTGTGTTAAGCACTTGATTAATATTTTTTCATTTTGTCTTCACAGAAATCTTGAGAGATATTGTATCCATTTTACAATTGAAGAAATTAAGGCAAAGAGGTTATGTGACTTCCCCAAAGCCATATAACTACTAAGTAACAGAGACTAGATTTTAACTAGGTCTTCCTGGCTCCAGGTCCAGCAATCTAACTACTGTGCTACCTAGCTGCCTGTTATCAAAGTAAAATCAATTTCCAAAGTAACCAAAGTTACAATCCTTACCCACATCTCTGAGGTATAGAAGATGCATTGGCATGTATAAGGAAATACAACTATTGCAGTAACTACCAATGAAACAAACAGAAGATGTTCAAAAAATACTGCCAATGGTAATGAACTAAAAAAAAAAAGACCACATCACTTTTCACATGAGTTTTTTGACCTGACAAATAAGAAATAGAATGTTACCACATACAGGATCATACCTCTCTTGTCCCACTGCCATATTTTGCAAATGAGGAAACTGTAGGTCAGAGAGATTGTGCTTACTACCTGCAGCCATTCCTAAAACAATTTGCTGCCTACTTTCCCAACTTTAGCTCTCTTACAAATACTCTTCCCCAAGAAACTGCCTTGTTTGCATGTATTTCTATCTCCATTGCTTATTAATGCATAGTAATTGCTGAAAAATGATTTCTCATTCATTCATTCACTGCCCAAGGTCGCATAGGTACTAAGCATCAGAAAAGACAGATAAGCCCAAGTCCCTCCAACTCCAAAGCCAATGGTCTTTCCACTGTACCATCCTGTCTCTCCTTTTATCCTATACTGAAACCAACTTAAATGATTTATCATATTAGTCCTAAAAACGATGTCAAATGCAGAGTATTCAAATGAAAATACCTGTGCTCCATGTGCTTTTGCTTCCATGTTTTGCCAATATTGCTTAGATTCCTGAGCAATGGCATCATGTGTTATACCTAAGAGGTACAAAAGCCTATATTTTAATTATTTCCATAATAACCCCCACTTATGTAACAGAAATCCAAGACTACCAACTAAATGTTCACTTAAATTTACTTCTTTATCTAATGCTAAATGGACAAGGTATTTGGAAGAAAAACAGCAATCAATCCTTTTGAATTCCTAAGATATGTTTCCTCCCAAGAAAAGGATATTAAACTCATTTGTAGCAACAACTTTAAATCAGGCTCGATGCAAAAAAAAATCCATAGTTCTTAAATTTTAAGCTACAAGTATACAGTTGTTCACATTATGCTTTATAAGGCTCCCTTACTATTTCTGGTAAAGCACACTTCCGGTTCTAACTCACCTGTTTCCTTTTGTATTATCCAGACTTTTAATTCTACAAGACTGTGGGCATAGTAACACTCATCTTCCCTTAAGCAGCCATAGCGAACTTCATGACGACATAGATCAAGTTGACACTGACTATGGAAAGCACGGATTTTAGAATACTTGACTGAAGTTTCTCGTAAAATGTGAACAAGGCATCTGGAGTGAAAATGGAGGCAATATTTCAATTTTCTACCAAAGTATATATTTGAAAAAAAAATCAACAAAATTAAAGATCTCTATTGAGAATATATTTAAATCATTATAAAAATAAATAGTAAACTTAAAAATAACTGATGAAATTTATTATTTCTTATTTATAGCTAGAAGTAATCTGTCACATAATGCTTTTATTTTATACAATAATTAGGTTAAAGAATGTGATCTGACTCACAATATATTCCACTTCATACATTTATAACAAGATTCTTTTGCATTAATAAAATATCACTTTAATTTTTTTCTTCACCTGGAAAGGCCACTAAAAATTCCTTTCTATGGACTATTTCTTCAAAATAATGCCAAGGAAGAACAAAATAGCATGACAATACCACTGCTTCTATTTGGTACTGGAAAAGAAATTTTTTGTCTTTTCTACTTTTCCATGACAGAAATGAGAAGAAAAACTGGCAACATACTTGTTGTCATCAAATTCATGCTTTGTAACCGGGTGAGAGCAAGAAGAAGAAACATCTTTATTTCTCCTGCTTATTATTCGAGGCTTATGATCAAAACATTTCTGGAACAAATAAGATAGTAGGGTTTATCATAAAGACAAAATATAAAACTACCTAGAATTTTTATTTTATCATTACAGTATTTCTATCTAATGACTTACTGAAGACATTCACTAATTTTCCCATTCAAAATAAAGTTGTTTTTTTTTTTTTCGAAAGATTCAACTTAATAAAAGTTACAAAGAAAATGTGCACTTAAACTGATGATTGCCAAAAGCCTAATAAAAGTTTTGTGGCACTTCACACCTGTCAGATTGGCTAAAATGACAGGAAAAATTAATGATGAATGTTGGAGGGGTTGTGGGAGGGCTGGGACACTGATGCATTGTTGGTGGAGCTGTGAACGGATACAGCCATTCTGGAGAACAATTTGGAGCTATGCTCAAAAAGTTATCAAACTGTGCATACCCTTTGACCCAGCAGCATTTCTATTGGGCTTATATCCCAAAGAAATCATAAAGGAAGGAAAAGGCCCCACATGTGCAAGAATGTTTGTGCAGCCCTTTTTGTGGTGGCTAGAAACTGGAAATTGAATAGATGCCCTTCAATTGGAGAATGGCTGAATAAATTATGGTATATGAATATTATGGAATATTATAGTTCTGTAAGAAATGACCAACAAGATGATTTCAGAGAGGCCTGGAGAGACTTACATGAACTGATGCTGAGTGAAATGAGCAGAACCAGGAGATCATTATACACGGCAACAACAGTACTATATGACGATTAATTCCGATGGACATAGCTCTCTTCAACAATGAAATGTTTCAAACCACCTCCAATTATTCACTGAAGAAAGCCATATACACCCAGAGAGAAGGATGTGAAATGTGGACCACAATATAACATTCTCATACTCCTTGATTGATGTTTGCTTACATTGTGTTTCCTTTATCTGATATATCATTTGTGTAGATAAGATTTTTCTTGCACAACAATAAGTTTGGAAATATGTATACATATATTCGATTTGCCAATATTTTAACATAATTAACATGTAGTGGATATCCTGCCATCTAGGGGAGGGGTGGGTGGGGAGTTGGGAGGAAAAATTTGTAACGGAAAGCTATGTAAGGGTTATTGTTGAAGAATTACCCACACATGTTATGCAAATAAAATTTAAAAAAAAAAGTTTTGTGGCAGAAGGAAAATTTGGAAAATGTACCTCACAAAGGAATATAAATTCTCCATGATGTTCCTGAAGAAGTTTGAACACTGTGAAATTTATCTTTCCACTACCACCAAAAAGAGCCTCTCGACTAAAAGCACCTTTTCGTTCCAGTGTCCACACATCAATCTCTTCTTGGCAATAGGCAAAAGTACAGTGACCTGGATATCTACACTCTTCCTCAGCAGCAACATCTATTGAATTGGAAGAGTTTTTGGTCAAAAGGTTTTTTGTTAAGTTTAAAAAAAAAAAAACAAAAAAAAAACAATTTATGAAGTTTAACATAATTTAGGACAAACTTCCAATACAACATCATCATCCTTTTTACTTTATGGAATAAGTACATGTACACACACTTCATTAGGCATGATATTAACTAGTTTTTAAAAATGCTATCCATAATAGAATTAAGTTTTTGCATTTTAAATATTAAGTCATAGAAGAAAGTCTCTATAAACCTAAATGTCGCTGGTCCTAAGCAAATTTAAAGAATTATTCAGGGTAATTTGATATGAAGAGACAATACATTTCAAGAGGGCTAATAAGCAAAAGTTATATCTGAAATAAACACTCTGAAAGGAGTGTTTGTCTCTAAATACTGGTTTCAAAACTATTAAGTTTCACCAATGCCTCAATCATTTCAATGATGCTAAATGAATTTAACTCCAGTCAAAGGCAATAAGCCAAACTTGAACACAGGTCTTCCTGATCTACCTGCACTACTTCACAGTTGTTTTTAATATTTATCAGTAACTAAATACTTATCTTTATTCAGCTAAATGAATAATATTAACTTAATAAAATACCTTTACATATATAATAAGGCCCTTCATAATTTGTCTTTGTTGGTCGTGGACGTATTTTTTTCCATGATTTATCTTCAACATTCTTTATTCTACCAATTAAAATGTCTTTCTTACATTTATGATCTAAAGTAGGAAGGTAGGTATAATCCATTAATTTAGGACCTACAGAAACAAAAAGAAATATAAAACTTAAATGCTTTAAGCCAGTTACAATCACAATATGACATGAAAGTAGAATTCATATCAACTATTAAATTCCCACTGAAAATACCCAAATTATCTTTATTACTTCCAAATTAAAATGAAAAAAAAAACAGCTAAAATATAAATATATATCAAATTACAGACATCTTTCCATTATTCCATCTTCTGTACAAGGAAAGAACCAATTAAAATGTTCTTGTCTTATAAAACTCAAAAATTTAAAGAGAATAAAGTTCAGTATGAATCTGTTACCTAAGAATCCTAGTCTGCCTTTACACAACAGTATTAACATCTCAATGATTATTTAAATTGTCCTTTTAATTTTCTTCAATTACATTGCATTTTCCACAGCCTATTTTAAACAGTTTTAAATAAGGATAGTTTGTGTTTCTGTTTTATTTTCAATAATCTTTTGGAGACAAATCTAAGTATTTTCTTGTTTTGGCAGAATAATTTCTTGAATCAATGACATGAGAAAGCATTCACAAAATTTCTAAATATAGTCCCTGATTGCTTAGAACCAATCACCACCTACACTTAATTTGGATTGTTTCCTAAATATACTACTGCATATTTGTCACTTTTCTCTGCTCAATTCTGGTGCCATACAGCTCCCTGTACTTGATCCCTACCAAGTTGCTACTCACTTGCTCTGCTCTCTGGGTTTGGGGAGGCATATATATATATATATAATTTATTTATTTATTGCTGAGGCAATTGGGGTTAAGTGACTTGCCCAGGGTCACACAGCTAGAAAGTGTTAAGTGTCTGAGACCAAATTTGAACTCAGGTCCTCCTGACTTCAGGGCTGGTACGCTATGCACTGTGCCACCTAGCTGCCCCTGGAGGCATATTTTACTCTGTAACTCTCTCACAGTATACATACTAAGTTCTAAAAATGAAATTTTTAGCCCATTATCAGCATCTGGCAGGACCCCTGGAGGTGCTGCAACTCTGATGCTTATTTGCTTACTCTTTCTAAAAAATAAAATGAAGTTAAATGACATCTTTTGTTTCCAAATATTCCTCTAAATGAAAAAAAACAAAAACAAAAACAAAACTGCTATGTAAAATCAATGAGTCAGACTTCATATGAAATATTCTCTACCAGGAGCCTCCCACTTCTCTATCCACCTCTTTATGCTTTTCTTTCACAAACAGGCTTCCTCAATCCATCCATGATCTGGTTATGTAACTCCTCAGCTCAAATCCCTACAATGACTTATTGCCTGCCAAGTGAATTATAAGTCTCTTAGCTTGGCATTTAAAATTTTCTCAATTTCATATAAAATAAAACACATAGTATTACAAAGGAAACCAATTATAGTGATACACAATTACCAATTTTGGGGACAAATTCACAAGACCCCAGGTTAAGAACCCAACTTTTATTTCTAACCATCATCCTTTAAAATCCAAGTCAAATGCCAGCTTTGCCAGTACTGCTTTTCTGATTTCTCCAATTATCATATTCACATCACAATCCACATAATAATGTTTACTCATTAATAAACATATGGTAGGATAACTACCATATGAAATAATTGAAGGTCATAAGAACCTGCTAGGTGGTAAGATCCTTGCAGGCAAGAACTCTGATTTATCTAATTTTTGTGCCTCTGCGCAGGGCCCAGCACAATAAATTGTACATAACAGACAGCTAATCAATGTTTGCTGAATTAGATCAAAAGAATTCAGATTCATACAGATGAAATAAATAATTCATCAACATTCTAATCCTTTCATATTATTCCTAAACACAGCATACAGAGCCTTGTATGATAAGTATGTCATTAAAACATAACCAAAATGTATACTATTAGAAAAGGTTTCTACAAAAAGATCTACTATCTAAAGTTAAAAAAAAAAAGTACATGGATAGTGCAACTATTTTAAATGAATTATTCTGAATTCAATTCAAATTCAACCAAACTTTGATATTTTCACTGAACTTGCCAAATATGTGAATCAATTGTTATGATCAATCTATTGTTAAAATTCTAATTTATCAGATTATTGGCTAAGTACACAAGTGCTTTTCACATTTACTTAGTTCAAAGACTGAATTTAAACTTTATGGAAATATAAAAATGGGCACATTGTTACAAACAATTCCAAAGAAAACAAGATGAAATATGCTACCCATTTTCTGACAAAAGTGTCAATGAATTATGGTACAGATTGAGACATTTTTGGGATATGATGAGAATTCATTTTACTAGATTGTGCATATTTGTTACAAGGGTTTTGGATGGAGAGACTGAAGGGCAAAGAAGGTGGAAAGGAGAAAGAACGGTTTTAATTAAATTAAAAAAACTAAATTTGAAAGCTGTCATATAGGTCTTAAATTTGATTATGGACATATGGGTTATATTTTGTACAATGTCTATGAAACTAGATCTGGCACAAAATTTTGGTCAAATAATTCTTTCAAGTGATATGTCTGTATTAGACCGGATTTTGGAACATTATCAAAGTATATTTTTAAATTCTGCTCATATCACTTCAAATTCACTTCTTTAAACAAGGTAAATTTGCTGATCATCACTTCATAATCTAGCCATAAATCCTGCACTACCACTTACTATATGAACTTCAGCAAGTCACTTAAACTCTTCTGGGCCTCAGTTTCCTCATCTGTAAAATGAAGGAGGTTGGACTAGATGTAGATGACTTTTCAGGTCCCTTCTAGCTCTAAATATATGATCCTATGAAATGAAAAATTAACAAGTAATTCACACATTTGATATAATACAATAAGGGACAAATAAAATAAAGTATCATCTACCCATATTTTTCTTGGTGATAAAAACTTCCAATCCAGGAAAGATGGTAACTATATCAACTTATTCCAGAAAAATGTAGAGAAAAGAAGTTCAAAACATAATGTAATATAGTTATTATAAGAGACCAGTTATATATCCAGGACTGCCCTTTAGTGCCTAAACTACCTTTAAATTTTTGTTTGTTTGGTTGTTTTAAAATAACCAGGGACATCATTCTCGTCTTATATATGCCAAATCTGACACTCTTTTTTTCAAATCTTCATCTGCCTCAAACTTTCTGCAGCATTCAGTCTTGTTGATCACCTCCTCCTCTCAGATACTCTCTTCTCTAAATGTTCATGACAGTGCTTCTCAATTCTCCTTTCACCTAACTGATTAGTCCCATGAAGTTCCCTTTACTAAATCATCATCCATGTTGCACTCCATTGTGAACTTTTCACCATACCTGGAATCCCTAGCTTCCTTGAAGTCCCAAATCCAATGCTGCTATCTACAATGAAACCTGTTCTGATCACATACCTCCAATTGCTATTTCCCTGCCACGATTACCTTGTTTTTATTTTGTATGATTTGGCACATGTCAAGTACACATGTCTGTCGAAGGCCCTTTTTTCTTTCTTTTCTCTCCATAATTGTTCATTTAATGTCCTCATCAGCTATCAAAAAGTTTATTATCTTTCTATATATGATTGCAAAATTTATGTGCATCCACATGTGCATGCATGCGTGCACACACATACACACACACCCCAAATTTCTCTCCTGAACTTCAACTGCACATATCCAACTACCTATTGGATCTTAGTAAGCATCTCAAATTGACATGGCCAAAACAACTCAAATCATTTCTGCAAATTGTACCGTCTTCTAAATTTCACTATTTCATTCTTCTACCATCTTTCTGATCACCCAAATTCACAATCTTGGCATTATCTTCAATTTCTCAGCCTATATGTATAATGAGCTCCCAAATATTTGTTTCTACCTACACAGCATCTCTTGGATCCATCCCCTTTTCTGTTTGATTACAACACCTCATCATTTCTTGCCTAAACTATTGTAACAGTTTCGTAAGTGGTCTCCCATTCTAATCCATATTCCACAGAGCTACTAAAGTAAATTTCTTAGTTTTGGAATAACCATATGACTCTGATAATAAACCAACCCCAATGGCTCCCTATTGCCTTTCATGTCAAACATAAAGTTCCCTGTTTGGTATTTAAAAATATTCACAACCTTGTCTCAGCCTACCTTTCCAGCCTTGCTCTAGTCATTACTACCTTTCTTGAACTTCACTATAAACACCAATACACTCCCCATTTCTATGGCTTTGTACAGACTTTCTTCTATATCTAGAATGCACTCCTTCCTCACTTCCAACTCTTAAGATCCCTAACTTTCTTCAAGTTTCAGCTCAAGTGTTTCCTTCTACATGAAGTCTTTCCTGATCACAGGTTCCAAATTATCTTACTTTTATTTACTTCTCCTGAGAGAATATAAGCTCTTTAGGAGTAAAGACTGTTTCACTTTTTCCTCCCTAAAATCTCTATCATACTAGACATGATGAACTTAACAAATGTTGGACCACTGATATATCTAAAATAAAAAGAATTTCAAAATAAGAGCTATTTTGACAATGCCTAAACAAAGAACTATATTTTATAAAATAAAAACAATAATTTTCATAACTAGCCTCTTCAAACTCAGAGTAAAACAAAAAAAGCCAAAGTCAAGAAGATTTAAAGATGAAAGTAAATAATAGTTGTTTCAGTCAAAAAGCCTAATGATTATCTAGAATTGATTGGAAAAAACACAATAAGCATACGGCACTTTGCAAAGATTACTAGTTATTACAAATTATTCTAACAATCAATAAACATTTATTAGCTAAGGGCTCAGAATACAAAAAGAGGTAAAAGACAGTCCCCTGCACTCAAGAAGTTTAACATCTGGGGAAACAAGTAAACAAATATACACAAACAAGCTATGTTCATTAAAAGTAGGACATTCATTAACTAAGGAAAAGCATTAGAATTGACAAACAGTGGACAAAGTTTCCTGTAAAACATGGGAGTTTTACTTGGGGCTTAGAAAAAAGCCAGGGAAACCAGGAGAATGAGTTGAGAAAGGAGAGAACTGTAGGCATGGGAGGCAGCCATCAAAAATGCTCAGAGCAGGAAATGATATGTCTTCTTCATGAAACAGCAAAAAAACCCCACTATCACTGGACTGAAAAGTTTGTGAGTATGGTATAGGAAGACTGAAAAGGTAGATGGGGGTCTACATTAAGAAGAATTCTGAATGCCAAAGAGAGGATTTTGTATTTGACCTTAGAGACAAAGAAAAGCCATTGAAGCCAGTGAGCAGGTGGACCTACACTTTAGAAAAATCACTTTGGTAGTTGAATGGAGGATGTACTGGAATGGAGGGAAGAGAGACTTGAACAGCAGACACAGCAGGCCTTAACAAAAGACTGGAAATAGGGAGGGATGAGGAATCGATGATGACACCCAGGTTGCCAGCTTGAGACTTTAAGAATGGTGTTGTTCTCCATTGTAATAGAGAAGTTAGGAGGGACAGAAGATTTAGAAGAAAAATAATGATCTCTGCTTTGGACAAGTTGAATTTAAGATATGTACTGAATATCCAGTTTGAGATGCCTGAAAGGCAGTTTGGAGACTCTAAATTGGAGGTCAATAGAGAGATTGGGGCAGGAAAAATTGATCTAAGAATCTTCTTTATAAAGATGAATTTAGTTCACAGGAATTGATGAGATTACCAAATTAAATAATATAGAAAAAGAGGATCCATGACAGAGCCAATGGGATTAGTGCCAAAAGTCCTGACCTGGATGAGAATCAAGTAAAAGAAATTAAGAAGAAATAGTCTGATAGGTAGGAGGAGGACCAAGAGAATAGTGTTCAAAAAATCTAAAGACAAAAGTATCAAGAAAAATAGAGTAGCAAAAAACAAAAAACAAACAAAAAACAAAAAAAAAAGACAGTGATCAATAGTGTCAAAAGACGGAGGTCAAGTAAAATGAGAACTGACACTGAATTTGGATGAATTTGGAAATTAAAAGGTCATTGCTAACTCTGGAGAAAGCATTTTCAATGCTTTTTACTATATAGTTATCAAATCAACTCAGTTTTCAACAGCAGGCTTTAATTTATCCAAGAAAATATACTCTCTTCCACAGTTTGATCCTTACCTGATTTTAAAAAACAGAGCTGACACGCTTGCCGTAATTCATGTGTTCCTTCAAGTGGATTTCTTCCAGCTACAGTTGAAGATACTTTAGGAGACCCACTACTAAAAACATTTCCAAAATCATTTCTAGGTTGACTTGAAATTCCCAGGAAACTCTCAGAAGCAAACAAACTAGCTGGTCCATTCATCTGTGACAGAAATAAGAGATTTAAGGATGTATTATCACCAACTTAAGTTTCAATATCACTGCAAAAAACACCAAAATAAAACAAATTCCCTATAAATAGTGCATTTGCTAATGCTTCATGCTGACTACTACTCAGACCTTTAAATGTATAAAATTAGACTTCAAACTTCCATTTCTAGGGGGTTGGAGTTTTTTGGTTTCTTTTTTAAAGAATAATTATTTAACTTTTTCATTCTCTCTTTAAAATATGGGAATTTTATATCAATTACAAAAATCTTTATATATTTTAAAGTTTATGTTTAAACAATTCTGTCTAGTAAAGTACATCATTCAGTTATGATAGGAGTATCCTATACTTGAAGGATTTATTACAAAAATCCCCAAAGTTATTTTAATATTTTGTCCACACCAAAAACAAACTCCAGTGTGTTTAAAAACTTATTCAAGTATTTAAGCTCCTTCTACAATAAATACATTTATAAAAGGCACTTACAAGTAAAATGGAAGAATTATTGTTGTTAAGCAGTGCTCCCTCCCTAGAAGTTGATGTGGGCAGATCTAAAAATAACAATAAAAAAGCTTCAATGGACTTTTTTATTCTTAACATGCAATTAGAACACAGTGATTTAGTAACTCAGAGCAGTTATCTCTTTTCACAATTGCCTTCTTATAGCTCAATTCCAAGGCATACTGAATTTTACAGGTTTCTAAATAATTAAACTTTCTGCTTTTAATTGCTATATCATTTCTTCTGGAACCCAATCATGTACAAATCATGCCAATAGTTTATGAATGAATAGAAATTTCCAGATGTATTTGACATACTTTCAAAAACTACAGGATGTACCGGATATACCACCAAGAACTATAACCCCCAAATGGCAAAAGTGGAAAGTACAAAAGGGCCTCTCTATAAACCATTAAGCATGAAAGTATTTTATGACAATGATAAAGTTCATAGTTGTTTTCCTTTTCTTTCTCTCATTAACAGTGAAGTCTTATTCTCTTTCTCCTTTCTCCAAGACCTATTACCTGATCATTTAAATTTTACCATGTATCTATGTATATAAAAATATTGTAATTCAGTTTTGTTTGGGTTTTTTTTTAAAGGAATCCACTTGGTTTCTTCTATAAAATAAGGGGACCGGATGAGATGATTAAGGTTCCTTCCAGTTCTAAATTCTAAATTTATACAATCCCAGTCAAGACAAATACTAAATGGGCCCTTGAAAATACAAGCAGCTAATTCCTAATACAGTAGCTAAAATACAGTAGCTAATTCCATGATTTCTGACTAAATAAAAATGAAGCCTAAAATACACTGTTTTCATTTAATAAGTTTTTCTCTCTACTATTGATATCTAATGTAGTAATCTAATATGGCTACTTATAAAACTGGCTATTGTACATGTATTTATGTAACTCACTATAGTGTTTTGAAGGGAAAAATCTAAAAGTCCAGTTTTTCTCAAGACAATACAAGAATGCTTTCCAATTTTTCTCTCCTCAACAACTGAAATAGACCTGGATTTCCTTTACTCTGATTTTTCTAGAGTTTATTTGCCTCACTTTTTTTTCTTTAAATAAATTTAAAATTAGTCATTGTAGGGATTAATTAAAATCATTATATGTAAATTATTACATCACTTCCATATTGTATTCACTTTTCAGAATACAATGTTCTGGAGAAATGAGGCAGAAAAGACAAAAACAAAATTTTAGCTAGACAATAACTTAATTCTGGCAACTACAATTGAAAATTAGTATTTCAAGCAAAAAATATTTTTCAAAAAAAATTTTTAAACTTTCAAATTTAAATCTATGTTTCTATACTTTAAAATTGAATAATAAAATCTTCCTACTATCTACTATGAGGAGGAAAATTGTTTTTCAAAAAGCTACCAAACAACAATTTCATTGTTTCAAAAATAAATTTGAAATATTTCAAATATGACTCTTTGTTTACCTCTTTTGGAATCACTCATTGAAAATGTATTTAAAGAAGAACAAAAATCTTCCAATGATGAAGTCAAAGGCTGTGGATATATTTCTGAAAAGGAAGATGCAGGAACATACCCTGCACACGTTCCTAATAAAGGTGCAGAAAAAGGTATACTAGGAGTAACACTAGACGTTGGAATGGATCCTCTGACTACTGTGGCTGTCTAAAGAAGAAAACCAAAAGAAAAAAAGTATTTTTACAAAGTATCTACAAAGAAAAATATTTAAGACTTAACTGTTTGAAATATGATATACAACACATAAAAGTGTTCACCACAAAAAGAAAGAAATGCACATTTAAGTTATCATAAAAATAATACTTTATACCAATAAAATTGACAAAAACAAATAAAAATGACAAAACTCAATGGTGGCAAGGTTATGAGAGAAGAATTAAGATGTCATACATTGCTCTACAAAAAGATTGCATTGACTTTCATCAACCTGGTAACAGAACAGGAGTTACCAAACTGATCACATATTTGTACCACTAATCTCACTATAAGAAATATCCCAGGGATATAATTACAAAGGAAAGTCTGTCTAAAGTTATTTTATCTAAACAGAAAAGTTAATCTGTAGCTTGTTTGTTTCCTAGACAACAGAAAGTAAATGACTGAACTGTGGAAGATAGATATAATAGAGTTCTATATCTCTAATAAGCATGACAAATGAGAAATATCAAGAAATTTGGGGATATGTGTGTAATAATGTAAAGAAAAAAAAAGAATGAGAAAGAAAGACACATGACAATTCTATAATACTAAACTATATACATACATATAGTTAATCAATGTTTTTCTAAAACTGTTGAACCCAGAACTAAACATAATACTCCAAATGAGGCCAAAGTACAATGATATTATTTTCTTCCATTTCTGAAACCTGAGTTACCTAACATATAAGAACACCATGTTAACTTTTTTGGCTGCCACATAATACTGGTGATTCACACAGTTTGCAGATCATAAAAGCTCAAATATTTAACTGCTATCTATCCATGCCTTCCCCACCTTGTGTGAATTGTTTCTTGTACCCAAGTGCAAGATTTCTACATTTATCAATAATTTTAATTTTATCTTATTAGATTCCACCTGATTCTTATCCACTATGTTTACTATCTCATCCAACTTTCTGTCATCTGAAAATTGCAGTTATCTAAGTAATTAATAAAAATACAAAACAGAACAAGGTCAAGCACAGATCCTTAAGGCATTCTAATGGAGACCTATTGTCACAATGATACTGAATCATTAACAACTATTTTTGAATGCTGTCATCTAACTAGTTCTGAGTAGTCTAATTGTACTATTTTCTAATTCATTTGTCTCCATTTTCTCCACAAGGATATTCTGAGATACTTTATCCACAGAAGATCAGAAAAGGATATAAAGGGAATTATCAATATTACCATATTTACATGCTTTATATAACTTATACAATATAATTTTTTATACAAAAAGAATAACATTTAGAAAAGTCATTAGATTACATGCTACAAAGTCTAAATCAAAAACCAACTAGAGATCACATGACCCAGTTTGAGGATTTTTTTTGTTTTTTTAATTCCAGGTTTAATATCATTAAATTTATAGGTAAGATATAAGAGGATCTGTGTTTATTAATGGAATGCAAATGCTATTTTATCCAAAAGTTAAGTTCATTTTTGTCTCTATTAAAAACAATATTTACATAGGGTTATTTATATATCCCCAAAGCATTCATATGCAGAAAAAAGTCTTATGAGAATACTTTTATGAAGTTGAAGAAGGCCCATAAGGACACACAAGTACTAACAACATGCACTACCAAATTCTGATGTCAAGAAGCAGCATTTGAGGAAAATACCAATTCAGATGGATTTAGTTGTAAAAGTCTATGTTTTATGTGGAGATTCTAGATTTATACCTGTAACTCTAGACATTGGGATTATATTCTAAATAAGATACCATCCCCTAAATAAGGCCCTAAGAAAAAGAGATAAAACAAAAGTCCCTTTAAAACTTTCTTTCTCAAGAGACCTGATGTTTTTCCTTTTGTTTTCTACAGGCCTCCATGGCATCCTTCCCTAACACACATGGATTTTAATCCTAATATATGAGAGACACAAAGAAAGCTTTGCTCATTTGAAATATAACTAGTAAAAAAAGAAATATAAATGTAGATGAGATTATATGGACAAATATAAGGCTATGAACTCTGAAGATAAGAGCTATTTGCCTAGCTAATTTGTGATGAGCAACAGTCCTTCATTAAATATTTCTTTTTTTCTTTGGGGTTAAGTGACTTGCCCAGAGTCACACAGCTAGGGAATGTTAAGTGTCTGAGACCAAATCTGAACTCAGCTCCTCCTGACTTCAGGGCTGGGGCTCTATCCACTGAGCCACCTAGCTGCCCCCTCGTTAAATATTTCTTAAGCTATGATCCAAACTTTAGAAATATAAGAAAGCAAGAATGAAGCCCCTATCTTCAAAGCACTCACATTCTAATGGGGAGACTATATATAAATTACTATATACAAACATAATATATACAGTCTAAATGAAACTTAATCCCAGCAGGAAGGTATTAGTGGTAAAGAAATGCTTCTTGCAGAAATTAGTAGAGTTCAGCTTAGTCTTGAAAGAAGCCAGAAAAAAACAAGAGGTTAAAATGAATACAGAGGACATTCTAGGCATGAAGGAGAATGAGTGAAAAGACTTGGAGTCAGCAAATGAAGTGTCATATTCAAGGAATACCATGGCTTTTAAATGCTAAGCAATGAATTTTATATCTGATCTTAGAGATAATAAAGATCTACTAAGAGTTATGAATGAAGGAGTAATGGAGACAGGATCAGACTTGCATTTTAAGAAGATCAGTACAGCAGCTGAGTGGAAGATGAATTGGAGGGGGAAGAGACAAAGTGGAGTGATAAGCACCTGAATCAGAGTGATGGTTATGTCAGTGGAGAGAGTTGTACTCTCTCCACTTTACAGCAAATATGTTATAAAGGTAAAAATGATAATTAAATGACTAGACATGTGAAGGCCATGTAAGTCAAGAACTGAGACTTATCCTCAGAATTAACAGACAAGCTGTGAAGAAGAGAAAGTTTAGGGGAGAAAATTAAAGCATTGTTTGGAATGTGGCAAGTTTAAGAAGGCAACAAGATTTCCTAATGTCCAAAAAGCAGATAGTAATGCAGGACTAGCTCAAGAAAGAACAGGGCTAGATATATAGCTAAAGGAAACATACATAAAGATACTCATTGAACCCATAGGTGTCAACAAGATCACTAATGAAAAGGAATTAACCTTTTTTTTCTGTCATGGAATCTGTGGCAGTCTAATAAAGTGTATGGACCCCTTCTCAAAATGATATTTTTAGATGCATAAAATGTAAAATACATAGGATTACAAAGGAAATCTATTATATTGAAATCAAAAATGTTTTTTAAAAACTAGTTCACAGACACCAGGACAGAACCTCAATGAATAACCACAGTTACTAGACATAAACTGGATGAAGATTCAACAAAGTGTTTTACAAATATTATTGCATTTGAATCTCACAGCAATTCTAGGAGGTAAATGCTATTAATACATTTTACAGTTGAGAAAACTGAGACCAACAGAAGTCACATGACTTGCCAAGAATCACATGGTTACTAAGTGTCTGAGGCTCCATTTTAACTTAGGTCTTCCTGATCAGTATTTTATCTATTCTGCCACCTACCTGCCTAGACAGTTTAGAACACTGGCAAAGAAAAGAGCCATCTCTTCATGTGAGACCGGGATGAAGATGAGTCATGTAAGGAAGGAGGAAGAAGAGGGAGCATTTCCAGTGAAGTATGAGATGAGTTCCTCAGCTGAGAAGGCAGATAAAGGACATGCTATGGGGAGAATGAGGAGAGATAACAATGTTTGAAACATCTACCATAAGTGAATATCATAGCAAATTGATTAGGGAAGTGTAAAAGTGTTTCCCTGTTGCACTGAGAGCCCAAGTGAGATTATGTTAACATATTTAAAGTGAACACAGTCAGTCTAAAGTAAAGGATACTGTAGAGTTAAAATGATTCACCAAGGGATTGATATAGAGAAGGAAGAGAGTGTATCAGTGAAGAGATGATAGTCTGGGAAAGACTTAAAGGATAAAAGAATTAGAAATTAACAGTAAATTTGAAGAACACGAGGTATTTTAAGGGAAAGATGAAATAAGGGAAAGATTTTGATGAAATAAAAGAATTTCATTTTATAAACATGGAAGTAGAATAGCCATGAGTAATGGCTTGATCAATTTGTGTTTTCAGTGATAGCCATGCTGTTTTGATCCTTACCTTTCCATCAATAGGACGCCATCAAATATCACATGGCTTGAAAACATAGATAATGTGGCTTTTGCAAAAGTCTAAAAATACTGTAATTATCTAGGTGTTATTATTAAAGAAAAATAATTTTAAAGATAAAAAACCTAAGGATTTAGCTACAATGTACAGATTTTTGCTAATTTGTATTACAAAAAAAAAAAAAAAAAAAAAGTCACCCTTTAGAGAAACAAAGAATTTAAAAATTTACCAAAATAGTTTCATCAGCTTCTGGTGCAGAATCAAGTAGTTCATCTATTTCATCACCAAGGACAATATCTCCATCATCTAAGTATGCTTCAGGCAAAGTAAAGGAAATCTTTCCCCCATTTGCCAACATGGCAGAAGGCAGAGGACTCTTTTCCATTTGTAATGGTAAAACAGGAGTTAAAGATGTAATAGGAAGTGAAGCTAATTCATTTGATAATTCAGGAGCAAAGTCAGGAGAGATAAGAGAAATAACAGGAGCAGCTTCTTGCTTTGGATCTGATAAATCTATAATAATAAAAGAGTGGAAGGTTTTTAAATTTCATCTCATTTTCTTAGTAAATATTCCTAACATTATATACCATTCATCCCAATAGACAAGTGCCAGAAGACAAATGGAATAACAAGGGGAAAAAGGACAATTAAAAAGATGATTTTTAATCATTTAAAATCGATCATTTCACTTGTGGATGATCAAACTGTTGGCCACATAAAGTGTTTGCTAGTACAACCACTGAAGAGAGGGTCACTCCTAGCACAGAGTTGATTAGAACACTTAAAATATAATTTTGTGGCACTTGTATATGGATAAATACAGCAATTTAATTTGATAATACTCTATAATAAATATGAGTTGAAAAATTTATGTTTTCTTTTAGTTTGGTATAATAGCTCAAAGCTTACCTAACTCTATGTCTTCTATAGAGCTCTTTAAACCCTGAAAAATAAAACAAATAATAGTTAATATTTTAAAGAGTATTCATTTATTTAAACTGCTTTCTACATATGATATTAGGTATTATTTAATGAATTAGTTATAGAAAAACAATTAGAAAATAAAATTGTGGAATAAGATATTGTAAAAAAAAAAAGACAAAATATTACAGGTAAAAATATTAATTGCTATTTCAAATTAAAGGAAAATTTTATTATTTAATTTTTGGAATAAGCTTTAACTTTACCTTAGGTGTTACTTCCCCCGGGACTGAATTTGAGAACTGAAATAAATTAAATATACTATATTTAAAACAATATTGACTTAAAGTTCCAAAATAAAAACTAAGATATTAAAAATAGAAGCCTCTATGTTACCTTTGCTCTGACATATGCTTTCCTTATTTTAAATCCTAATTTCTGGGCTAATTCTTGAGTTAGTTTTATTACACACTCATCCTGAAAAGATAAGAATTAAATTGAGAAAAGAAAGGAGTGGAAACAACATAAGATGATGAGAAACATGAAAAATAATTGGAAATCGTTTTCCAGCAATCTTTGTTTTAATCCCTGTAACCAACTAAAACCGGATGAACTCTTAATATTTAAATTATTTAAGTAGTCTTAGTATGGCAAACATTTTTATAAGAAATGAATCTTTCTAATGTAAAAAAAAAAAATTTCTTTTAAATTCCATACCTGAGGTACTGCCAAGGAACATTTTGCTATTGCATCATAAGCTTCTTTATATCTTCCTAAATCACTTAAGGCTTTAGCTTTCCGATAGAGAGCTCTACAGTTATTAAGATTTAAACTTAAAACTTTATCACAGTCTTCCAGAACTTTATCATTCAATCCCTAAATGACAAGATAAAAAAAGAGCATTTAAAATTAACACTGAGTTTATATAATGCCAAAACATAAAACTTATAAAATGCTAAATGACTAAGCATTAAAAAGCCAGTCATTTACATTTTAAAAGTATCTGAATCTACTACATGCTTCTTTTCCTTCAAATTATTTTCTTTTCTTTGAAGGGACTGAATATCAAAACAAAGAATAAATATGATGGATTCACTTGCTGATCTATTTATGGAGTCAAGAACATTGTTAAGTATATATTTCAGTAATAAATACAGAATCATAGATTTGGAGCTGGAAGGAATAAAAGGACAATTTTCTCACAACTTATAGATGAACAAACTAAGGGCCAAGAAGGTAAAAGCACTTTGCAAAAATCAGAGAGACAGAAGAATTTTAATCCTGGTTTTAAGATTGTAATCCAGAGTTTTTTCCATTAAACTAAATATCTTTCACCTATCAACCAATGTCTATTAACACCAGAATATAAAATCACATCAATTTATAAAATTCATGGTTTGGTTATATTACTTTAAGATTTGAAAACTGCTTTAGATATATATGTGTGTGTGTGTGTGTGTGTGTGTGTGTGTGTTGTCTCACAGGATTCTCAAAATAGCCCTCCTAGAGCACCAGCCCTGAAGTCAGGAGGACCTGAGTTCAAATCTGATCTCAGACACTTAACATTCCCTAGCTGTGTGACCCTGGGCAAGTCACTTAACCCCAATTGCCTCAGCAAAAAGCAAAAAAAAAAAAAAAAAAATAGCCCTCCTAAAGAGAGGCTATTATTAATCCTATTTTACTGACAAGGAAATGGAAACAGGTTAAATGACTTGCCGAGGGTCACACACACATAGAATATGTCAAAGAGAAGATTCAGACTCATGTCTTCCTTATTCCAAGTCTAACATTCTACACTGTATAACAGAACTAGTTAAACAATGATTTAGTTAATTAAAAACACACACACAAAGGTTATATATCAAAATGGTGACATTTTACAAGACTAATTGTTCTTTGTATTTTGACAGTTTAATTTATGAGATTAATTGTTCCTTTTTTTTTTCTAGTACCTTTGTTGATATGTTAAGAGCTCCTGGTGAGGAGAGTTGACCAAACATCATTAAGTTAAATGACATCTCAATCAGGTACAAAACAAAACAAAAACCAATGCTAAACAAGGAACATGTTCCCATAATGTTTCTCTCCATACATATACATCCTCAGAATCCCTTCATATGGGCCATTTCTAGAGTGAAATTAATAGTTAAGAGACATTTATAATACAAAAACTTTCAACATTAGGCCAAAACTTTTTTTGTTTACTTACAAAAGCTAATATGATTGCCTTGAGAAGAGTAAATAAGGAAAAGAAAAGAAATAGGCTTACTTTTGATAGCTCCTGCATTACTTCTGAAAGTGTTTTATACTGTATCAGCTTTCTACAGGACGTGTTTTTTCTCACCTTAAAAAATTCAACAACTTACCATATTTGAATAACATGCAATACGATTTATATGCAGTTTTTCTAATATTTCATTAGAAATCGAAATTTCTTCAGATCTTGCATAATCAGCTATGTTTAAAGCTTCTGTATACTGACTTAATGAGCCATTCCAGTCACAATCTTGATATATATCATTTCCTTCATTAAAGAGATTTCTTATAAGTGTCCATAAAAACACCTAAAAAAAAAAAAAAAAAAGAAAATTTAAATGGCAAAATTATTAAATGATTAATATTTTAGGGACCCAACTTGACAAAACTGATTATTTATGCAAAATTTATTATAGGAACTTAATTAATAACCAAAGAGATCAAGATTGAGTGAATTATTAATCACAACATGGACAGGGAAATCTAACTTTCAGTGAGACTATAAGTGACTCTGGTCACTCAACTGAATTATCATTGTTTTAGCAATGAGCCCTAAGAGTCTACTAATTTAAATATACTCTTATGAAAAGCTTCTACAGTTAAAAAATACATGGCCATTTAAAAGATCAAAAAAACTTAAAAATTAAAAAATCCATATTTGGACCAGATTTTAAAGGAAGAATGTATGGAGGTTGAACTCCCTCTGTTTTCTTCTTTTTTCTAATTATGAAGTTCCCTTCCTTGATAGCCTCTTCCTCCTCCCTTCTTATCCCCATTTTTATTTTCAACTTACCTCTCAGTTTATATCTGAATGAAACAAGGAAAAACTATACTTCCCTACTTCTAAAAAGGTATTTTAAAATTCTGTCACATTTGCCTTTGGGGAAAAACTAAAATGGTCAATGTGATAATCTTTAATTAGTTTCCAAAGATTTCATAAAAAGAAATAACACATTAGAAAAGAGTTAATATAGGAATATAAAAAGCATTTGGTATTTTATCTCCACACATCAACATTGAAGTATAAAGCAATGAAACTTTAAAGCTTTAAAGCATCTGTTACCTCATACTGTTCTTGTGTTCCTCGGTATGGCAAAGGTGACCTAAGAATGAGAAACAAAAATGAATTTCCCCATAGGTTTCATTACCAGTCTGTTCTAGCATTTATTTTGCTATTCTTCAATTTCACACTAAAGTTACTAAGTTTATTTATATGTCAAGAATATAATTATGCTAATTTTTTCCAATCACCATTCACATTTCATACTTATTGTCAGACTCTAAAAATGTAGAAATTGTCTCAAATTATACCAGAAGCAACTATTAAAAGGCCAGTTTTGTAAAATGTAAAAAAAAAAAAAAAAAAATTTAAACAGCATGAAATCATACATTTATTTTATTTGAGTAAATGTTTGGTAGCAACAGGTTTTTAAATAATTTCTAAGTCTAAGATTTTTAACTTTAGAAGACTCTAAGTTGGTCAATTTATTATTCACTACATTAAAAATGGTCTATTCATCTCGTTACTTTCAAAGAATAGATCAATTGCATATGTTTTGACAAGTATCACTATGTGAATATAAGTCTTATGATCTAGTAAGTGAAAAGAAAATAAATGAAAATATCTTCAAAAACAATTTCTTCATTATAGCTTAATCAGTAACTGTTTTCATGAGTTACCAGAGCATATTTACATTCTTCAATCCAGTGTTTTAGAAAATACAAACAAACAAAAAAAAAAAAAACTAAGGACTAAAATAGAGAATGATCTACTTCAATTGAAAACTGACATAAGATTACAGAAATTAAATAATGGAAAGAACAATAATGCATAAAAGTAGAATTTATAAATGCACAAACTCAATTCAAGCACATGTTAAGCATCTACTACATGCAAGATATTTTAATAAAGGAGATATACTTCTTGTCCTCAAGTTCTTTATAATCCAGAGGGGTAAATTTCATACACATAAATAAAATATGACATAAGTTAAAATACTAGGTAACAGACAATGTAAGCAAACACAGAGAGACAGGAGAAGACAAGACAAGTTTGGGCAATGGCTAATGGTCCACTTTGTCTAGAGAACTGCATATGTGAAATATGTGAAACAAGTTTGGAAATATAGGATAGAATCCAGAACACAGAGTCTTTAATTCTAGAGTAGGCAGTTAGGACTTATAACAAAGGCATTAATTACTGAAAACATTAGGAGGTTTAGTAGATAGAGTGGGGATCCTAGATTCAGGAAGGACTGAGTTCAAAAGACGCTCGATCAATCCAGCTTTAGATAACTTACTAGCTATTTGACCCTGGGCAAGACACTTTACCTGTTTGCTTCAGCATCCTCAACTGTAAAATGGAGAAAATAATAACACTTAGCTATCAAGACTGTTTTGAGGATCAAATTGGTTATTTATGAAGCATTTACAAAAAAGATATTTAAATGTGGTGCTAGAGAACAGAACTAGAATCAATTAACAGAAGTTATAGGAAGGCAAATTTTCACAATTATAGAACTTCCCACAATTGTTAAAAAAAAAAAAATTGGAATAGGGCACCTTCTGAAATGAGATATTTGTAAAAAACACTTAGTACAGAGACTGACACAGTAGATGCTATATAAATGCTTATTTTCTTCTCTCTCTCCCTTGTGAGATAATGAGTTTTCACCAACAAAGTGACAGAATTAGGGTCATATGTCCATTTATGACAAACATTGTAAAAAGATTCATATCTTGGATAAAAGATGGACCTACAGACATCTAATATCCCTTCAAATGCTAAGATTTCACAAATCTATGAAACAGTGCTAGAGAAGCCAATGAATTATTTCAGACAGACAACATAAACAGAGCTGGCTTTTTGGAAAATTACTCCAATTGTAAAATTTAAAAAGAACCGAAGAAGAGAGATTAGAGCAAAGAGTAATGAGCGCCTAGATAAAGGTGCTAACAGCAAGGACGAAACCAGGAGGGAATGGATGCAAATGATGCCACAAAAGACTTAACAGATCTTGGCAACTGATTAGATATAGAGGATAACAGTGAAGGAGAAATCAAAGATAACTTCAAAGTTCTGAAATTAGGTGCCTGCCTAGAAGAATTGCAGATCATTAGCAGAAATAGTGAAGTAAGGATAAGAGAATATATGAGAAAAGGGTGTGTTCAATTTAGAGAGGGCCAAAGAACAGTTTGAAATGTACAGCTGGAGATCAGGAAAGGGGTGGAGCTATATACAGAAATGAGTAATGTGCATGGGGCAATTATTGATGCTTTGAAAAGAGATGAAATTGCCAAAGGAAAGTACAGAGAAGAAAACATCAAGGGGAGAGTTTTGGAAGGTGACTCCATTTAAGGAGTGGGAGGAAAGAGTGACCTAGAAAAAGAGAAGAGAGGGCAGGGAGGCAGGAAGATTACCAAGGCTAAAATTGGGGTTTGGAACAGTAGATATAGAGAATGTAATAAATAGGGAACTGAAAAAGACTGCTCTGATACCCAAGAAGGGACCCACTAAAGTTGGAAAACATGAATATGTAATAAGCCCAGATAGCATAGTCCTGTAACTTTCTCCAGAAGTTGAAATTCAATAGTCTGGTAGCAGGACTGGATAAGACTAATAGGGAAGGCTATCCCGATATGGGGATTAGCAACAAGGGCATGGAAAAGCATTAAAAATTATGAATTGAAGCAACTTTTGTCTTTTGAAGTCTGACAATTGAATCAACTTAGTAAGAAAACAAGTAAAACCAGAATAGGGATGATGATCTAGAAAATAGACAAAAGTTAAGTATTTTGTGATCGTGGTGATAAGGAGGTTCAGTAGCAGTCACAACATACAAAAAGTAGAATAGAAGACTATGACTAAGACTAATAAATTTCAGCATTCAGAATCTTTGAGGGGATGGAAAACCAAGAGATAACAAATAAGGTCTAACACAAAGCTTTCCTAGTAGTTTTCTACTAAAGTAGAACAAAGAAAGATAAAATTAAAATTAAGGAACCATAAAGCCAAAGTGTTAGGAGATTCATAAATATGGATATTGAAGTCATGAAGTGATTATAAAATGTACAGAAAAATGTATTAAAGAATCAGAAAAATTGAGTTCAAATCCTGCTTCTACTACTTACTACCTGGAATAACCTTAGGGAAGCTATTTAATGTTCTCTGGGCTTTAGTTTCCTTATCTGTAAAATGATGGGGTTAAATGATAATTGAGCTTTAATGTCTTCTAAGTCCTATGATTTCCTATAATAATGAGAGGTGAAAAGGAAAAGAAAATTACAAATATCAGCCAGTGAACATTTTTAATATAAAATCACAAAATAAAACCAGATTTTACCTTTACTTCTTATGAAGAAATACAAATGCATGTTATTGAAAGCATTATAAATATTATATATATATATATATATATAATGTTGCCTTTCAAAATAATGTTAAGGCTTAAGATCTTACTGTATAAACTGCAGTCCTTTCTTAATATCCTGCTGCCTGTTTCTTCTGTCCTCAGAAACATTGGACATGTTATCCCGCACATTCAATTTCTAGACTCACCCTCTGAAATGAAAATGAATACATATAATCACATGTCATCAGGGTTTCATTAATAAATGTAATTATCTAGAGTCAAATTAAAAGATTATGGGATAAAGTATTAAAACCAAAAATAAATTAAAGTGACAAGTTTCAACTCATAATTTAAGGGAAACAAATACTATGCAACCCAGAAAAACCTACTATATGAAAAGATAGAAACTGAAATTAGCAAAACCAGAATTGTATACCCACTGACTACAACTTTTATGTTTTATTCTTTCCTGTTAGAATGTAAGCTACTTGAAGGCAGATTGTCTTATGTGCTTTTATCTGTATCTCTAATACTTAGTACAGTACCTTAATAAAGGGCTTAATAAATACTTTCTCATTCCTTCACTCAAGAACACTAATTTACTACCAGCAGGACTGTGAATCAGTTCAACCATCCTGGAAAATAAACTAGAGTTAGACAAATAAGAGTTCCTAAATTGAGTCAATGATCTCATTATTGGGTTTATACAACAAGGAGGTCAAGGTCAGACAAATCCAAAATGTGGCAAAATATTTCTAACAGTACTATTTTTCATAACAAAAAAAAAACAAACTAGAAACAATGTGTCTGTCCAATGACTAAGAAATAGATTTTTTAAAATTGCAGTTTATTAATGTAATGGAATAGAATTATTCTGTAAGAAATTATGCATAAAATTAATTCAGAAAAATATGGAAAGAATTATTATGAATTGCTAATCTTGATTAGCAAAGGCCCAGAATGCTAATATGCATGAGTGCCTCCTCCACCCCTCTTATCTAGTATCTGTTTAGTAAATAAAATATTTTTTACATGTTGTTTCACTTCACTCAACTGTAAGCTTGCTAAGAACAAGAACTGCTTTGTTTTGTATATTCAGTTTTGTATTTCTTATACTGAGTACCTGGCATACAGTAGATAAATGATAAATGTTTGTTGATTGACTGAGGTGAAATCAAGAAAAGAAAAGAATTTGACTATTTTATGGCAGCAAATGAGATAAGGTCCTTGCCTTTCAAATAAACTGTCCTCCAAGGCTGCTTAAAGTACTACAAATTTGCTATAGTCAGTTCCAAACAGATAAGTGGTTGAGGAATTTGAACAAAGAGTTCTCAGAAGATGAATTGCCAATTGCTAATGATCACATGAAAGATTGTTGCAAATCATTAGTAAGATGGATACAAATTAAAATAAGTTATTTCATCTCACAGCCAGCAAATTAGCAAAGGTGACAAAAAAAAATGAAAATGGTCAAAGTTGGAAAGGTTGTGAGAAGAAAAACATATTGACACACTAAGCTATAATTCTAATAATTTTGGAAAATAATATGGAATCATGCTTTAAAAAAAAAATGAGTATACAACTATGCCCAAGTATTATGAAAGATGCTCTGCACCTGTAGCCCTTTTCTCTAATTGGACAAGTTCCTCCTGAAAACACCTCCCCACAAACAAAATTTTTTTTTATTATTGTTTGTTTTTAGCATTCCTTTTTATTGAGTTCCAAATTCTTTCTTCCTCTAACTCCTCCCTCATCCTTTGAGAAGACAAGTAACATATTAATTATACATGTGAGATTATACAAAACATACTTCCATATTAGCTATGTTTTTTAAAAAATGAAGAAGAGAGGGTGCAAGAGAATGGGGGAAATTAAATAAGAATTTCTGGGGAGCTTTACAGAAACTCCTGTAAAGCTCCCCAGAAATTCTTATTTAATTTCTTATGCTCACCCATGATATATTGAAAACAAGATGGAGAAAGTTGCAGGGATAACTGTACTTCAAATTGCACTTAGAGTTCATCAGTTCTCTCGCTGCAGGTAGACAGCATTTTTCATCTTAAGTCCTTTGGAATTGTCTTGGATCACTGTATTGATCTAAGTAACTCAGTCTTTCACATTTATAGTTGATTGTTAGAATATTGCTGTTAACTGCATTCACTGATCTGCTCACTCCACTCTGCATCTGTATTCACAGATGAAACAACCATTATAAAACAATTAAGTGCCTAATCCGTTATGTTCATATCTTCATTTTTCCAAAACCTTCTCTCTGGAATATCCAGACTTTTGACCATGTCCCTGCCCCAACAACTTCCCTTTCACCTTTTCAACTTCCTTTTATGTGTTTTCTTCTTCATTATAATGTAAGCTCCTTGAGGGAAAAATTATTTATCTTGTATTTGTATCCCCACTTCTTGGATAGTGCCAGTCTAACTTATTGACTTAACATGACTGAAACATTTATACTTCTGACAATACTGAGAATATGCCAATGAGGTTAAAGACAGAAGGAGAAAAAGGCCATTAAGTACCAAAATATTTTGAGCAATATTTTTGTGGTAGTTTTTTAAAAAATGAAATAATAGCTAAGTATTGCTTGAATAACAGATGAACAAATTTTGGTATAGGGATATAACTTGCTACCAACGTGATTATAAGCAAATCACTTCAGCTCTGTCTTAATTTTTTAAAGTGATGAGGCTGGAGCAGATGAACTAGTCAAGTAAGCAGACCCAGGAAATGTAAACATGCAATGATTTAAGTATAAACAACAATCAAAAAAATGAAACTGCTCTTCCTAATAATCTTAACCCCAAAGAAATGATTAAAAAAAAAAAAAGGCACTTCCCTATTTTTCTTGAAAAAGTGATGCACGCTATAGTGTGGAATATTGGCCTGTGATATGTCTAACTGCATTGGTTCATTTTGTTAATCTGCTTTTTATTTTAAAAAGTCTCTGTTGCAAAGGAAGTCTCCTTCATAGGTGAAGAAAGAGGAACACATTTGGAACTGAAGGTGTTATTTTTTAAAGTTTCAATAAAACTTAATTTTAAAATTTTAAACATTTTCCCAAATCATACTTGCAAAGCTGATTTTTTTTTTAATCCAACATCATACACTGATCCTCATTAAAACTTCATTTGTATTAGACTGAATCCAATGAGATTGTCAAGAACTTTTTGGATCCCATTATCCAGTGTTTAAGCTATGTCTCCTAACTTAGTGTCATATACAAACTTGATAAACTTGCCAAGTGTGCTTTTATCTAAGTCACTGATAAGAATGTTAGTCAAAAAAAAAAAAAAAAAAAAGTGGTCAAGCACAAATAACAGCCACTTCAACGGAAATTTTTCAAGATGACACAGAATATGTATATATGCTTTGAAAAAATCTAGATAAATGATAACTCTAGTGTTTCCCTGATGAATCAACTTACTAATCATGTCAAAAGAATAAATGTGAATGAAGTCTGGTATGAGCTATTCTTGATGAAACCACATAAGCAGCTATTTATGATTCCTGCTTCCTTTTGAATGGAAGTTTTCTCAGTTTGAAACTAAGTCACATGATCCTATTCCCAGAACCAGAAGATCAGGTCTTGGACCTTGGGTTGCAGGAAGTCACATGGTCTCTAAAGGTTAGACCCTCAAGAAGTTACAAGAAGTGATGTGACCCACAGGAAGCAGACAACATTGGTGATTGGTCAAGGATGATTACATCCTTTTAGTCAATCCAGTAAAAAGGCTTAGGTCTTTTGCTATTTAAATCCTGACAAACCAGAAGCTGGTCAGGTTCCACAAGCACATGGTGGGAGCTGGGATACTCCCAGGTATGTGTCTGGGCCTCTCCCTGCTTCGGATAGATAGATAGATAGATAGATAGATAGATAGATAGATAGATAGATAAAAAGACCTGAAGATGACTCTGATTAGTTAATTTGGGGAAAGGGGTCTAGCACCGGTTCAGCACAGTTTATAGGGGGTTGTCCAGGATCTGTGGCTTTCCAGAGAGATGGCTGGGATCCTGATTCAAGGCAGGCGCCATATTAGGTTTTCTCTGACCATCCTTGAGGTCAGACTCTCAGCCTCCCTCTCTGTGAAGAATGGGTCTAGGAAAGACACTAAGATACAAACAGAAGCACACAAGCCTCCAAAGATAAGGAAGGTAAGAGTGAGCCAGGTAACTTATGCATGCCTAATCCATGGGAGCACTGTCTATTAATGTCCTTGGATTGTCCTTAGGTGGCATGGGTACTGGGGAAGGGGTGAGCTAGGAAGAAGGTTTTGTTAATGACACAGGACGGTAGCACTCTGTGGTTGGCCGGGAAGGTAGGAAACTCCTGAGTCTTGGTCTTCTGAGTCACCAAGGGGTTGACTCTGTATATTACAGGAGATCAGGCTGTGAGATTGGATGCTCTGAAGAGAGACAGTCCAACCTAAATCTTCGGAGCAAAAAAGAAAGGAAAAGGAAAAAAAGTGCACTTGATTGGTTATTTGTTGTGTGTGGGAAAGGGATGGTCCTCTTCAATGTAATTTTTGTCTGTTTGTGTCCTTGTGCAGAATGTCTTTTTCATATCTGTTCTGTGAACTAGAATGTTAAAAAGAGAAAGGCCTGATTTTCCTGTAGACTCCAACTTAAAGTTGGAACTGCAGGAAAGTCCATTGAGAGTAATCATTGGGGAATTTGGCAATTGGTCATTTCAAGATTCCGAAGCAATTCAATTAAATTGGGACCTCCTGGAAGAGGATAGTGCATAGAGTAAAAAGAGTCTCCTTCTTCGCTTTTAACCTGTTCCCTGACTGCGGCAGGGATATGTGGGTCCAGAGGGAGAGAAAGAAACTATGCTTGATTAGTTTAATGAAATTTGTTATTTGAAATATGACAGTAAAAGCAGTTTTCTATTACTGGAAATCTAAAGCTGGATTTGATTTGATTTGAAGTTAAAATATAGGTTATTAAAACAAAGTTCTGGTAGCTTACCTTAGGGGAAGTCACATTTGTATCCCCCTAATTAAAATTTTGTTGGCCTCTGTTAGATATATGTGTAAGTTTTATAAAATTTGGTCCAATGTTATTTAATTGTGAATCAAAGTTTAAAGTTTAAAAAAAAAAAAAGGTGATCTAAAGACAAAGGGACAAGAGATTGATTTGCAAAGGCAATTAATAGTTTAAATGGAGCATCTAGTTAGAAGGGTTATTGGTTTGGGAGCATGTTAGAGAAAGGGAGAGAATATGTTGGAATCGGGAGGAGAGAGAGATGGGATGAGTTACAGGGAGAGATGGCATGAGAGAGAAAAAGGAGGAAGAAAGAGGAAAATGGCGTGTAGGAAATAGAAGGGAAAGAGTTAGGTTGGACAGACAGGCGCGACCTCCTAATGGAACTTGCCACTTGCCAGGGGAAAGGAGACACTCCATGAGATTGGGGGATATCCTTGGTTGGCAGGCTGGATCCTGAGAGACTCGGTACCCTAAAAAAAGTTAGCTGTGAAAAGAGGGGATCAGGACGCATGGTGGAATTGTGAGAAATGCTACATGGAGTCGGGGAAGGGCTGCCACATGGAGTGGAGGCTAAGAGGACCGTGTCAGGTTAGATTGTCAGGTGACAATCTAATTTCTCTCTCCTCCCCCCCACTAGTTTTAACAAACTGCAGCTCTTTGGAGCTCCCCTCCCCCTTGCTGGTTGAAACATTAATTGCTTACATTGTTTAAAGGAACAGCCTATATTTACATGGTGTTAATAACTGAATGTTTTATTTTTATCTTTCAAGTTTATAGCTGCTCTAAGAGGTTTCTTGGAACCACAAGTTTTCTGAAAGCAATTTATTTCCACTAAGGTGTCCATCTGTCTTCAGCAAATAACTTAATATTTATCTAAGTGCATAATGGTCTCCTTTTTTAAGGGATATAACAAAAACCTAGAGCAGAATTTTAACCAGTTTGATAAGTTAATAGGGCTACTTCCAAAAACTTTATAGGGACTCCTCAATTGGAAGAAGTTGACTTAACATTTTTTTTAAGAATGAAGAAATTGTTAATTGTTTCAATTGACTGTATTGAGTCATCTTCAAATTGCACCCACTATTTAAAGAACTCTGAGAATAATAGTTTTTGCCTTTGTCCCTTTGAACATGTTTCTGTTATGAACAATATGCAATTTAGAATTTTTTTATGTATTGGGCATTTTAAAAGCAAAATGATTTATGTAATGTTGAATTTAACCATCTACTGAGATATGAAAAATAAGGTATGAATCTCTTACTGTGAACCTTTAGAGTTAGATTCATCTGAAACTTTGATAAATGAGAATTGCTAATTAGAGATAAAAATCTCTTGGGGATTGCAACTGATATTTATTTGGAGTTTTAAATTCAGGTATAACTGATAGTCAAGCCAGTGATCCACCATCTGAAAGGAATATGCCACAAGCTACTCAAAAGAAATTGTTACAGATAGAAGTTAGTATCTGGGAACGAATTAGAAGGATGATTTTGGCCTCTGATGAAGGTAGGATCCTTCTGACTCAATTTCCCAGTGGTGTTCTTTGAATGAGAACCCACATGATTATTCCTGAGTCTGGCTTAAGGAAAATTGTTAAAATTAGGACAGGTTCCTAAAGTAAAACTGAATTAAGGATGTTTTATCCTGTATGTGCTCTCAGGTCAAGACCTGGAGTACCAGTTTTGATACTATTTAAATCATGTTGCAGATTTTTCATCTTATTGCAAATTTCTGTAATCAAAATCAAAATCAAAAGTGGCCAGTGGAAGATAAGACACAATACAAGTATACAGATGATATTTTGATTTGCAGCCCAGGCCCGAGGATTCTCTGGTTGTTGAAATAAAATCTTTAACTCTTGCTTCCTGGGGCTAGAATTTCTTTGTCTGAAGGCCTACTTTGCCTAAATATTTGGGGTCATTCCCATTTCCCCTTTTGTTCATTGGGATAGAAAGCAGACAATCTCACCACACCTTTTTTTTAAGAATCCTGAAAGCTAAACTAATCTACCTAGAGCCTTTTACACTGTATGTTGATGGCAGGTAGAACTAGATCCTAGAGTTCCAGAGACCCCTATTCTAGAATCATAGCTTATTTCACAAAGATCTATACTGACTTCAAATGAGTTTTTCATATTTTGCATGATCATGGGGGCTATATGGAAAAGAAAGGGGATTTTTGAATGCCAAACAATTCCCTATTAAGTATGAGGGAAAACAATTACTGCAAGTGGTCCATGGACCTAGAGAGGTTTCTGTTGTTTCCTAAATGAAGGGGAATGCACTTCAGGTGAAGGGAAACAGCTGCCTATGTTGATGATTGTTTGCCCCTTACCATGGCACCTTTAATTTCCTCATATAGCTCGAAGATGAGTAAATTCTGAAAGGATTGTTAAAAGGGCCTGAACACGTGCCCCCTTTCGAGGGGCTTCAAACTGCTTTCGGTTTTGTATTAATTGGGTAGTACACCTGTACTAACTGGGTAAAAGGCTTCCCTTGTAAGACTGGAGGGTTTTTGTTGGGAAAAATCATACTCACTGAAGGACACAATGTTCTACCCATTGCACCTACTCCTTTGAGGAATCAAAAGCAAGAATTTTGGGAAAACATTCTTTGGTATTTATCATAGGAAAAGCTGTTTGGATGAGAGGCATTTATGATAGCCTCATCTTCCCCCCAACCTTCCTCTGGATGGGGTTCCTGATTACTGTCCCTAGTAACCTCCATATTAACTACACTTTTGTTTATTCTTTCTCTTTTGCTCATATTTAGTCCTTGTATTTTTAATGGGTAGAGCCTTGTCAGCCTGAAGCAGTTCCAGAAGATGAGACCTTCATCCTTTTATCCCAAATGAATCTGGGTCCGGCCTGCTTGAGGTGGGAATGATGTGACAATGGACCTGATGCGGGTCTCCACAGTGCTGTAGTTCTATGGCTGCCAGATGCCAATCTGTTCTTTAATATCAGGGTTTGCAAGACAGACAGTGGGAGTTGGTGGAAGCAAGGTCTCTGATTCCTGTTCATTGTTTTAAGCAGCAATACCCCGTCACCTACTTGCTTATGAATTAGAATAGTTCAAGATTTAGCCAAGTTCAGGTTAAGTCAAGCCAGTGATCCTAAAGTGGTTCCTGAAAGTTTCCATTGATATGCAGTATTGGTTCCAAATAGTAGAGGACAGATTACAGTTAGTACTGAAGAGGGACCAGCCTGAAGGCCTAGGTCACAAAAATGCCCTGGTGGAAGATATATATTGGGGTGAGAAATCTTCAAAAGGATGAAAAAGAGTGGGGACTGAATGGGACTGATTGGATGAAGTTTTCTCAGTTTGAGACTAGGCCTACGTCACATGATCCCTATTCCCAGAGCTGGAAGGTCAGACTAAGTCAGTGAAGTAACAGGAAGTGAGCAGACAACATTGGTGACCATTGGTTACCTCCTTTTAGTCTATTCAATGAAAAGTTTTGGATCTTTTGCTATTTAAATCCCAACAAGCTGGTTCCATGAGCATATGGTGGGAACTGGAATGGCTCCCAGGTATGCTTGGGCCTCTCCCTGCAGGGCCTAAATAAATGCTTTCTCTGTACCCAAAGATGTCTCTTGATCAGTTAGTTTGGGAAAGGGAGTCTAGCACTCACCTCACACACTTTTCTAGATGCTTCTCTAATCTTAAATAATTCTTTTTCTTTAATAATTTGCTTTAGGATTTTGCTGGAAATTGAAATTAAGTTCCCTGACTTATAGTTTGAAAACTCTTCTCTTTTTAGAAAATGATGACATTTGACTTTCTCCAATTCCTTAAATATGACTCCTATTCTTTATAATAACATCAGTCATTTCTTTCAGTACTTAACAAGTGATCGTGGCCCTCCAGTGCTCAAGCCTTTGTGGTAGTCCTTCCACCTTCAAGATCAAGTTACTTCTCTGAGACTTAGTTTCCCCATCTGTAAATAGGATCCAACTCTTAATTTGGAGGGGAGTTAAATTCATCTGGGCCACTATCTTGAACTCATTAAGGAGAGCTAGGCACTCTTATTATTTCCTTGTTTATTCTATCAACTTCCCATTGGTCATTTTTTTTACTTCCAAAGATCATTCTTCTTAGCAAAGAAAAGTTCTTACCTTTTTAGATAAGAACTGAACTTCTGATTATACTGGTATAGGAACTCCTAGGTGAAGAAAATCCCTCTATGCAAGTTCACACCTTCTCCGTAATTTTTTAGTAGACTAAATATCTCCTTACTAAAGAACTAAAATAACTAAAAAGGCCCATACACTCTGACAAAGAAATTTTACTGCCAAGCTTATGCCAAGGAGATTAAAAATGGGGGAGGGGAACCTTCATAAATACTAAAATATTTACAGCAATTTTTTTTTTAGCATTTTTTAAAGGGATATAAAATAGGGATATAAAATAAAAATTTTATCTAACTAAAGGAAACACATTTCCCACCTGGTTGCACAAATGTTGTACTTTTTGGCTTCCAGGTCACGCATTCCATTTTCTAGATAGCTCTAATTGTTAAGGATGTTTTTCTTCACATTAAGATAAAAGTCTATCTCTGCAATTTCTCTCCATTAGTCTTAGCCTCCGATCCAGTCTAATTTCTCTTTTACATGGCAATACTTCAAATTCTTGAAAACAGCTACCATATTACCCCTAAATCTTCAGACCAAATATCTTCAGTTTCTTTAGCCAGTCTTCATATGACATGATCTCCACAGTATATCATATTCTGATGATCACCTTTCACCTCATCAATGTCCTTTTTAAAATATGGTGCTGACAAACAAAACCAATGAAGGCCAAGATTAGAAGGAAAGCAGAAAGTAGGGGAAAATTTTTACACTCAGTGTTTCTGATAAAGGTCTACTTTCTAAAATATATAGACAATTGATTCAAATTTATAAAAATACAAACCATTCCTCAATTGATAAAGACATGAACAGACAATTTTCAGATGAAGAAATTAAAACCATCTATAGTCATATTAAAAAAAAAAAAAACACTAAATCACTATTGATTGGAGAAATGCAAATTAAGACAACTCTGAGGTACTACTTCACACTTCTCAGATTAGTTAAAATGGCAGGAAAAGATAATGATAACAGTTGGCAGGGATGCTGGAAAACTAGGACACTAATGCATTGTTGATGGAATTGTGAATTGATTCAAGCATTCTGGTGAACAATTTGGAACTATACCCAAAGGGCTATCAAACTGTGCAGACCATTTGATCCAGCAGTGTCTCTACTGGGTCTGTATCCCAAAGAGATCATCAAAGAAGGAAAAGGACCTACGTGTGCAAAAATATTTGTAGCAGAACCTTTTTGTAGTAGCAAGGAATTGTAAATTGAGTGGATACCCACCAATTGGGAAATGGTTAAATAAGTTATGGTATATGATGGCAATGAACTATTATTGTTCTATAAGAAATTATGAACAGGCTGATGTCAAAAAAGCCTAGAAAGACTTATATGAACTAAAGCTGAGCGAAGTGAGCAGAATCAAGGTAACACTACACAGCAACAAGATTATGTGGTGATCAACTGTGATGAACTTTTTTTTCCCCTAACAATGAGATGATTCAAGGCAATTTTAATAGACTTGAGATGGAAAATGCCATCTGCATCCAGAGAGAGAATAGAGACTGACTGTGGATTACAACATAGTATTTTCACCTTTTTTTGTTGGGTTTTTTTGTCTCTCATTTGTTTTTTCCTTTTTGATCTGATTTTTATTTTTTTTTTTTATTAAAGCTTTTTATTTACAGAACATATACATGGGTAATTTTTCAACATTGAGCCTTGAAAAACTTTCTGTTTCAAATTTTTCCCTCCTCTCCCTACCCCCTCCCTCAGATGGAAGATAGTCTAATACATGTTAAATATGTTAAAACATATGTTAAATCCAATATGTATACATATTTATACAGTTATCTTGCTGCATAAGAAAAATCGCATCTAGAAAGAAAAAAAACCTTAGAAGGAAAACAAAATGCAAGCAAACATCAACAGAAAGTGTGAAAATACTATGTTGTGGTCCATACTCAGTTCCTATGGTCCTCTTTCTGGGTGTAGATGTCTCTCTTCATCACTGAACAACTGGAACTGGTTTGAATCATCTCATTATTGAAGAGAGCCATGCCCATCAGAATTGATCATCATATAGTCTTGTTGTTGCCATGTATAATGATCTCCTGGTTCTGCTCATTTCATTCAGCATCAGTTCATGTAAGTCTCTCCAGGACTCTCTGAAATTACTCTGTTGGTCGTTTCTTACAGAACAATAATGTTTCATAACATTCATATACCATAATTTATTCAGCCATTCTCCAATTGAAGGGCATCCATTCAGTTCCCTGTTTCTAGCCACTACAAAAAGAGTGCCACAAACAAAATGCACATGTGGGTCCCGTTCCCTCCTTCAATATCCCCTCTTTGGGATATAAACCCAGGTAGAAACACTGCTGGGTCAAAGGGTATACACAGTTTGACAACTTTTTGAGCATTACTCTCCAGAATGGCTGGATCCGATCACAGTTCCACCAACAATGTATCAGTGTCCCAGTTTTCCCAAATCCCCTCCAATATTTGTCATTATCTTTTCCTCTCATCTTAGCCAATCTGACAGTTATATAGTGGTATTTCAGTGTTGTCTTAATTTGCATTTCTCTGGTCAATAGTGATTTGGAGCACCTTTTCATATGATTAGAAATAATTTCAATTTCTTCATCTGAAAATTGTCTATTCATATCCTTTGACCATTTATTTGATCTGATTTTTCTTCTGCAGCATGATAAATGTGAAAATGTTTATAAGAATTGCACATGTTTAATCTATATTGGATTACTTGCTGTCTAGGGAAGGAGGAGGCAGGAGAAAAATTTGGAACACATACTTTGTAAAGGAGAATTCCCCCCCACACCCTAAGACAATTGGGGTTAACTGACTTGCCAAAGGTCACACAGCTAGGACGTGTTAAATGTCTGAGATCACATTTGAACTCAAGTCTTCCTGACTTCAGGGCTGGTGCTCTATCCACTGTACCACCTAGCTGCCCCTACAAAGGAGAATTTTTTTAAAAAGAAAATCACCCAAATTTAAAAATGTGGTGCTGAACACAATTCTCTAAATGTGATACTGGAAACTTTCTCTTTTAATGCACAGACTACATTAATTTGTCACACCTGTCACACTTGACTCATTAACAATATAGTCTGCTAACCCCTACATCTTTTTTCAGATCAACTGCTATCTAGTCATGTCTCTCATATCTTGAAGATAAAAAGTTGTTCACAAGAGAAAATTACATTAAAAGTACCAATACTCCCTCATACTATGCAGTTAGAGGATTCAAGTATTAAATATTACATAAAATAGGAAATTACATGGAATAAAATTTCTCACATTCCCTCCAACATTTATCATTATCTTTTCCTGTCATCTTAACTAATCTGAGAGGTGTAAAGTGGAATCTCAGAATGCATTGATTTGTTCTGATTTGTTTTATTCATCCTTTAAAAAAAAAAAAATTCTTCTCTCAGTAGGAGAGAGGAGGGGATGTAGGAGAATCTAGGCAATATAAAAAAAAATATCAATAAAAATATCTTTTTAAAAAGTAATTCCAGAGGAATTTGTGTGCAAAGAAGAACTAAAACTCTTAATTGAACACCAGATAGATAATTTTGATTAAGTTAAAAAGGTTTTGTACAAACAAATCTAATGCAAACAAAATTAGGATGGAAGCAATAAATTGGGAAATCATCTTTACATTTAAGGGCTCTAATAAAGGCCTCATTTCTAAAATATATAGAGAATTGTCTCACATGAGAATTCAAGCCACTCTCCAATCCATAAATGGTCAAAAGATATGAACAATTTTCACATGATGAAATTAAAACTATTTCTAGTCATATGAAAAGGTGCTCCAAATCACTATTGATCACAGAAATGCAAATTAAGACAACTCTGAGATACACCTATCAGATTGGCGAAGATGACAGGAAAAGATAATGACAAATGTTAGAGGGGGGATATGGGAAAACTGGGACACTGATACATTGTTGGTGCAACTGTGAATGGATCCAACTATTCTGGAGAGCAATTTGGAACTATGCTCAAAAAGTTATCAAACTGGGACAGCTAGGTGGCGCAGTGGATAGAGCATCAGCCCTGAAGTCAGGACTACCTGAGTTCAAACCTGATCTCAGACACTTAACATTCCCTAGCTGTGTGACCCTGGGCAAGTCACTTAACCCCAATTGCCTCAGCAAAAAGCAAAAAAAAAAAAAAAAGTTATCAAACTGTGCATACCCTTTAACCCAACAGTGTTTCTATTGGGCTTATATCCCAAAGAGATCTTAAAGAAAGGAAAGGGACCCACAAAAATGTTTGTGGCAGCCCTTTTTGTAGTGGCTAGAAACTGGAAACTGAATGGATGCCCATCAATTGGAGAATGGCTGAATAAATTATGGTATGTGAATGTCATGGAATATTATTGTTCTGTAAGACACAACCAGCAGGATGATTTCAGAAAGGCCTGGAGAGACTTGCATGAACTGATGCTGAGTGAAATGAGCAGAACGAGGAGATCATTATACACAACAACAAGACTAAATGATGATCAATTCTGAAAGATGTGGCTCTCTTCAACAATGAAATGTTTCAAATCAGTTCCAATTGTTCAGTGATGAAGAAAGCCATATACCACCCAGAGAGAGGGATACAAATGTGGACCACAGCATAACATTTTCATGCTCTCTATTGATGTTTGCTTGCATTGTTTCCCTTCTCAGATTTTTTTTTCTCTTGTAGCTCCAATTTTTCTTGCACAGCAAGATAACTGTAAAAATATGTATTCACATATTCGATTTGTCAAGTATTTTCACATGGTTAACATGTATTGGACTTCCTGCCATGTAGGGGATGGGGTGGGGGTTGGGGGGGGGAATTTGTAACATAAAGCTTTGCAAGAGTCAATGTTGAAAAATTACCCATGCATATGTTTTGCAAATAAAAAGCTTTAATAAAAAGAGAGAGAGAGAAGAAAAAAAAAAAAAAAAGTAATTCCAGGGGTTAGCTAGGTGGCCCAATGGATAGAGCACCAGCCCTGAAGTCAGGAGGACCTGAGTTCAAATATGATCTCAGATATTTAACATCTCCTAGCTAATCCCAATTGCCTCAGGGAAAAAAAAAAAGTAATTCCAACATTTAACTTAATAATCTTGTACTTAAAACACCAATAAACCTTTAAAAGTAATCTGATGGATGTTGATGTGATAGTATATACCTGTAATTCCCTGTTAATGGAGAAGATTAGGACAGTGGATCACTTGAATGTAGTTTTGTATTTCAGAAGAGCTAAAGGCAATTGGATATCCATACTAAATTAGCACTAATATGGCAGAAGAAAAGGTAGATGGGGAAGAGTTCCAAGCATCAAAGGTCAGAAAAACCTATCAGGTTAAAACTTTCATACCATAACACTAGGTTCAAACTTGTGATTCTTCACTATTCTTCTAGAGTGAGATACAGAACTCATTCTCCCCCAAAATAAGAAATGTTTGAGTACAAACTGAGGTATAATTTTCTCTATTTTTCTTTTTTTTTTAAAATATGGCTAATATGTAAATGTTTTGTATGATTTCACATGTAATACTTTAACATGGTCAACGCATTGGACTACCTGCCATCTAGGGGAGGGAGTGGGGGGAAGAAGAGAAAAATTTGGAACAGAAGGTTTTTCAAGGGTCAATGTTGAAAAATTATCTATGCATGTTTAGCAAATAAAAAGCTTCAATAAAAAATTTTTTTAATTAAAAAATGATTTCACATGTAAAATTAATTGATTTCATTTTGCTTGCCTTCTCAGTGGGTGGGGGAGAGGAGGAAGAGACAATTTGCAATTTAGAAAGAATGTTAAAAATAAAAAAATCTAAAAGAATGTCAAATGAGAGATGTTTTGATAAGCTATAGGCTAGATTCAGGGAAAAGTAGGGAGAAATTACAATACAAATAAAATTATTCTTAAAAAAAAAAAAAAAAAGACCAAAAACAAACAAACAAACAAAAACCCTAAACAGAAGTAGGGAATAGGGCTTAAAAAGACAAGAAATAAGGAAACTTCAATGTCAATCCGGGAATTGAATTCTGTCCCTAGACAGTTACACTAGTCAAAGGTACAGGTCTTTTATCCTAATGACTCATTGTCATGTCTCTCTACACATTTTCCACCTTTGCCCCAATTCTGCTTCAGTTCCTCCTGCTCTAACACAGTGGTCCTCAAAATATAGTTCGAAAACTGAGTGGATACCCATCAGTTGGAAAATGACTGAATAAGTTATGTTAGGTATATGAATGTTATGTAATGGTATTGTTCTATACGAAAAGACCAACAGGATGATTTCATAGAGGCCTGGAGAGACTTACTTGAACTGATACTAAGTGAATTAAGTAGAACCAAGAGAACATTGTACACAGCAACAACAATATTATGTGAAAATCAACTGTGATGAAGGCTCATTTCAACAATGAAGTGATTCAGGCTAATTCCAAGAGACTTGGGATGGAGGTACAGATATCTATATCCGGAGAAAGGACTATGGATTATGGGGACTGAATGTGGATCACAACATAGTATTTTATCTTTTTTTTTTTTTTTATTGTCATTTGCTTGTTGTTTTTTCTCTCCTTTTTTTTCTTTTTGATCTGATTTTTCTTGTGTAGCATGAGAAATGCGGAAATTTGTTTAGAAGAATTGCACATATTTAATCTATGTTGGATTACTTGCTGTCAAGGGGAGGGAGGAAAGGAAGAGGAAGGGGAAAATATATGGAACACAAGCTTTTGCAAGGGTTAATACTGAAAACTATCTTTGCATGTATTTTGAAAAACAAAAGCTATTATTTTTTTTTAAAGGGGGAGGTGGGGGGAATGGTCCACAAAATCCTAAAGTCCTTTCAGAAAGTATAAGATTCAAAATCAGTTTTTATTTCTAAAATGGCAAACACCTATAAATATAACCCATATAAATAAAAACCTCTTTGGATATTCAATAATTTTTTATAGTATAAAGTATAAAGATACTGAGAACAAAAAGTTTGAGAACCACTGACTTAAAGCACAGAAACCATTATCAGTAAACTAAAGCAGAGGAGGTCTGAATTCCCATTGCTGTGAAAGTGGGGAAGGCAATTCCTATTGAAAGAGTTAGAAGTAAGATCCTGTCTTTTTGAGGTAGAGCTCGAGATATATTTTCCTATTATGCCATGGCCACATACAAGGATACTACAATGAATTATATACTACAAAGATACTGAAGTGTTTTCTAATAACATCACAGCGTTCTACACTTCTGGTTTATAGTACATTTATTGTATTGGTATGAATACAGATGGAACTTTCCTGAACTTTGGTTCATATAAAACCAGAGTGCAACCTACATACAATGCCATTCTTTTGTTTTTATCTATATATTTTTCTTTTTTTCAAAGGGATCATTTCAGGGATACAGTCTATCCAAAGGACAAAACAGCACTTAATTATAACATGAGTATTCCCCTACTTGATTATGAGCTACATGGCAGCATTTCGATACATTTAATCTTTGCCATCTCCTAATGTCCTTCCTAATCTCAAAGTTCTGTAAAAAGTACTTAATAAACATCTGTTGAATTGATCTAACATTTAATGACACAGAAAAAGGTTTAAAGAAAGATCTTTAATAGGACATCAATTATACAATATCAATGCATTAGACTACTATCACATTTAAAGAACAGACTACTAAATTGAGAGAAACATGGGAAGGCTCATATGAAGTGATGCAAGAGAAGAAAGCACAGCCAAATAAACAATGTGAGTGAAACAATATAGGGGAAAAACAGAAATCAATAGAAACACTTAAATATCAACAACCAATGTATTATATGGGAGAAGCACAATATCCAATGAAGAAAAGAAACAGGATTTTTTGCAGGGTAGAGCGGGAAAGACCCAGCTAATATGAAAAGATGGTCAATATGAAATATTGTCAACTACATTAGTCAATATTAATCCTAATTGCAAAAATTAAAGGCATCTCTCCTCTCAGCTAATAATCATCTTTTTTCTCAAAGAAAGGACTTTGTGAAGTGGCTTATTAGGGTCAAGAGTGTCTGCTGTGTGAAACAACTGTCAACAAATATTTATTTAGGAACTAATTTCATTAGGGGCAGAAAGGCAACAAGTAAGGCGGAATAGTAGTAGTCAAGGTCCAACATTTGGGAGAAGAGATAAGACTGTCTAAATTTAAAATAACTCTTACATTCCCTTAAATCATAAACTATCCTCCAAACACTGAGAAATCAATTCATTGCTAAAGCAAATATGAAAAACCTAAAAATGAACTCCCACAAAATAAAATAAATAATTTAATCATAAGCCAATGAATTTTCACAGAAAATGTTCAACCACATCTGGAAATTCTACCTCTTTTTTAGATAATCCAAAGGTTTTTAGGAGAAATAAAATCATACCTCAGGTGACTAAAGAAGAAATTAGAAGAACTACTGAGATCCTTATTAAAAAAAAAAAAAGAAAAGAAAAAGAAAAAAGCATCTTTGAAATTCCAACTTTCTATAGGCATTGTTGGTTGTAGCTAATTAAGGACATGAGTCATTTATAATTTAAACCAATTATTGAATTATTTAGGGAATTTTTATATTATGGATTCTGTTAATTTTTTTTACAGAATTATCACTTTTTATATCAGTCGTGCAATGTAGTAAGTACTGGAAGCACAAATTAAAAGAGACAAAAATAACTCCTTTACAACTGAACATAATCAAAGATTAAGTATAATAAAAGGAATAACTACTGCATGCAGAGTCAAGAAACTTTGGTTCAAATTCCAGCTCTGACTCCCTATGTGATGGAACTGTGAAGTGGTCTAACCATTTTGGAAAGTTGATTTGGAATTATGCAAATAATGTGACTAAAATATCCATACTCTTTGAATAAAAGGCTTCATTTTCATTATGTATCCAAGGAGCCATCAATAAGAAAAAAAATGTCCCTATGTACTTCAGAATGTTTATAAGCAGCACTTTTTGTACCTAAGAATTGAAAATAAAATAAGTGCTCGTCAATTGGGGACTGTCTAATAAATTGTAGTACATAAATGTAATGGAATATTACTGTGATATAAGAAATGATGTGTGATGAATACATGGAAAGATTTATATGAATTGATGAAGAGTGAAATAAGCAGATCCAAGAAAACAATATACACAGTAATTACAACAATGTAAAAGGAAAAAACAACTTGCCAAGAAGACAAGTGAATGAAATAGATTATAAAGATTAAGTAGAACTCAAATGAAGAGGTATGAGAGAACACTCAATCTAATCACTGGTGGAGGTGGGAGATGTAGTGTTACACACTATATATGGTTTTGTAGTTTTTCGATGTATCATTAGTTGTGCTGACTTTTTTTCCTTTCTCAAAAATACTATTTATTCTTCATCACATGGGATGGATCTCTAGGAGGGAGAGAAATGGGGGAAAGACAGAGATATAAGATACTATGGAATAAAAAACATCAAAAATACTTTTAAAAATAGAAGCATAATAAAATGGAATGAGTACTACATGTTTGATCAAAAGACTTGGATTCAAATTCCAGCTCTGACTTCTTGTATGAGATTAGGAAAGTCACTTCTGCAAACCTTTTTTTATTCATTAAAAAAAACTGAAATCTTGTTTTTATATCTTCATTCCTGAACATATCCCCCCACCAAAGGAGGGAGGGGCAAAGAATAGAAAGGAAAAAAAATTAGCAAAACTGACGTCAATTAATTCCAACATATGTATGTATGCTGTGTACAGCCTGCAGTCCTTCAACTTTGCAAAGAAGGGAAGAAGAGACCTTTACATACTTTTTCTTCACTGTCAAGTTTGGTCATTACACTAACGATGTTCATTTTGAATTTGTGTTGTTGTTCTTTCCCCTTACATTGCTGGAGTCATATATTGCTTCTTTGTTCTGCTTACTTCACTTTGCTTCTTATATATCTGTCTCCCACATCTCCATGTCAGGTTTTGGTTTGGAGTTGTTTTTTTATTGTTATTGTTTTTAAATAAAGGAGGTTTGAACAAATGACTTGTAGAGGTTTGATCCAGCTCCAAGTCAGCAATTTATTAGTATAATACTTCAGGAGTTAGAGGGGGTAATTTCAGGGAGAGAAGAATAGTTGAGTAGAAAAACTTCTCTATGAGTTAAAGGGAAGGCAAAGGGCAGAACAGTTTATGCATGGAGTAGCTTGTGCAAAGGCTGAGAAACCTAAAAATTAAGGCCCCACCTCCCAACTCCACTCATGGCATGAAGAGAATTAATAGGTATTGGGATCAGACCTATAGTAGGACACAGTTTGAAGACAATAATTATAAGTTTGCACATGAGTCAGAAAGCAATGGGAATACACTAAAGTTTTGCTATAATGAATCTCATCCATCCCCAACAGGAGTAATGAAATGTCAAACAAGAGTCACCTATATGAAGAATTAGCAATAATTTAAGAGTTTCCAACAATAACATCATTTCTGACTTGGGTTGATCAGGATCACCTTCAACAAGGTGACATCTGAGCTGAGCCTCAAAGGATTGATAGCCAATTTCAATAAGCTAAAGAAGACTGCTGGAAGAAGGAACAAAGGTGGAAAGAGAAGAGTGAAATACATCAAGAAAAAGTAGCTAGACAAACTTGGTTGTATGAAAAGTTCAGGTAGGATGGTGATGGGAAGTGAAGCTGAGAAAGTAAGTCTCTGCTAAGTTAAAGAGGGACTTAAAATTCAGACTAAAGAATGGGACTGTCATCCTAAAATCAACAAATACCATTCACTATATGCAACAGCATCAAAGATTAAAAGGATTTAAAAGCTCATTTAACTTCCTTTTCATTTTACAAATGAAGCAAATGAATCCCAAAGAAATTAAATGACTTGCCTAAGGTCATACATTAATTAACAGAGTTAAAAATTTGAAGGAAGGTCCTCCGGCTCCAAATCAATGATCTTTCCTACACAATCTGCATAGCAAGAGTCATTATTAAAGTCTGACTTTCTCTGATTCTATCCAGGGATGTTTAATTAAGAAACACCAAAATGATCTCATAACCAAAATTATTCTTACTAAGAAGGTAACAGTACAATGAGCCCTATACTGCTCAGTGTAATGTTTTGGGGCAATAAAAAATTTAATCTACTACTTCATCAAAAAAAAAAAATTCATCAACCCCCAAGTGAGGAAAAAAATGAAGCTTAATGTAAGTTTTACTTCTTCTATAAATATTTTTCTATACTCAAGACTTAAGTTGTACATTTTAAAAAATAAAGCATTAAGAAAATGCAAAAAAAAAAAAAATTCAATAGTAGCAGCACTAAGCCTTGCAACATGCAGGCAAGTTTAGTAACACTTTCAAAGTACTTTGGGGATATAATGTAACTTTTAAAAGGGAAAAAAAAAAAATGAGAATACAAAGCAGGTATTGTAGCAATACAATTACGCCAAACAGAAATGTTTTGGTTTGCAACAATTCCAGATACCAACAGATACAGAGTGTGATTTCGATTCCCCCCCCCCTTTCTTTAGAGTAAAACTGTTCAGAAATTTATAAGGTTTATAAGCACTTAAGACTGGGGTTTAGATCTATGACTTCACTGACATAGGAAACTCCCCAAAATGCAAATTCCTTCTGTCAATGCAGATCAGCAACCTAAGTCTTACAGCAAGAAGAGGTTAAGTGATTTGCTGAGGAACATACTAAGTATGCTTCAAAGGTAACTTGATCTCTATCATGCCATCATGAAGATATAAAATTGTTATAGATGTAATGATTTTTAAATCATGGACAAAAATACTATATAACACCTTAGGTCAGATTTCAATTTTATTTCTCTTTTGAGAAACTCAATTACATCCAGGATTTAAAAAAATACAACCAAAAAAAGTTATTTTTCAATATAGGATAATTTTCCATCTTTCTTGTATGGACACCAAATTTGTTTCGCAATCTTTTTGTTTTATTACAACAAAAGGTATTATGAGAATAAATATGAGTCACTTCTGAGAACTCTGAACTAAGCCTACAGCTATCAATATGAATAAAAGAGGGTGGAAATGTGACCACTCATTTCCTGCCCTGTCTGATTTTTCTAAAGCATAAAACAATTTTCTTTCTGGAAAGACTTCAAAAATAAGTGGACAAGTTTAAAAAGACAAATATCTTATTCTCTTTTCATAAAGAAAAAAAAATCACCTGTATAAAATCCACTCAATTTGACCTTTTCAGCAGATTAAAATTAAAATATTTCATGCCCTGCATTAAGAACTTCATCCTTAAGGATGAACTGCAGGCACAGATAGATGGATACCTCATTTTACCCATGAGAAAATTAAGGCCCTGAGAGGCTATTACTTGTCCAAGGTCATATAACTAGTGAGTAGCAAAGACAAGTATTTGAATCAATTTGCTGACTCCAAATTCAGTCCCTTTTCCACTACATCTTTGATGTAGATACAGATCATTCTTAGAAAGCTTTTATAGAGATGATATTTTGATGATTACATCAAATACCAGAACACTTTCATAGTTCCTCAGTGAAATCCAAAACCACCCAAAAGAAATTGTCCCAACAATCCATATAGGAAAAAAAAAAAATGAATTAGACAACTTGCTTTTTTGTCTTATTTTTGCAATTTTGAAATATGTTAAAACATGTTTTTGTTAAAATTTCATAGTAAAATAAGATTTTTTAACCTAGTTTACAAAATTTGACTTAATACCTATCTTTCCCGTTCTCAGGCAAAGAAATAGAAATGGATAAATGAAAGGGATCAAGTTGGGAAACGACATATTCAGATCATCTACGAGCTGAAAGTCTTAGAATCTCAATTACTGATCAGACTATTCAAGGCTATTCTTAACATTAATCATAGCAGGCTTTGTTATTTAATAACAGTTAAATTATATATGTATATCTCTTTATAAATATTATATGTTCTCCATGACAAAATAAATAGGAATTTGATGAATAAAGTAAACTAAAGCTTAAAAAGGTCAATTTGCCCAATGTCACTAAGCTAATGACAAAATTTCTTTAGAACCCATCTTCAAGGCCACATTTAGTAATTTCACTACATGTAATAACTTTGATATTTTCCTTGAGTGGCCTTTCCAAAATATAGGATTAATTGTCTATAACTGAATGAAGGTCAGGAAAACTTTAGTTGTCACAATACGTAAAACATAAAAAGCCTCAAATAAGTAAGGGCAGTAGCCACTAGCTCTAGAAAAGTGAATCCTAAATAAAAAACCAGAAAGGTGCCACAAAACAAATAGTAAACAAGCTCCAGCACATCTTTTGGAAACTAATATAGTCAAATTAGTCAAGTAGGATCAAAGTTAATAACAATTAAAAAAAAAAAAACTAGAGGAACAAGTCCTAAAATTTTTAAGCTTAACAAATATCAAATATGATTATCACAATTAGAAATCAGTTAAGGGCCTCAAAATCTCTGAGAATGTCATTTTTGTCTAGATAGCACCTTAACCTTTTTAAGACCTCTAGTTTTCTTTATTTTTTTTAATTAAAGCTTTTTATTTGCAAAACATATGTATGAGTAATTTTTCAACATCGACACTTGCAAAGCTTTCCATTACAAATTTTCCCCCCCTAGTGCCCACCCCTCCCCTAGATGGCAGGAAGTCTACTGCATGTTAATTATGTTAAAATACTTGACAAATTGAATATTTTTTTTTACATATTTTTAGTTATCTTGCTGTGCAAGAAGTCGGATCTACAAGAAAAAAAAAGAAATCTGAGAAGGGAAACATAAAGCAAACATCAATCGAGATCATGGAAATGATATGTTGTGGTCCACATTTCACATCCTTCTCTCTGGGTGTATAGGGCTTTCTTCACTGAACAATTGGAACTGGTTTGAAACATTTCATTGTTGCAGAGAGCCAAGTCCATCAGAATTGATCAGCATATAGTATTGTTGTTGTTGTGTATAATGATCTCCTGGTTCTGCTCATTTCACTCAGCATCCATTCATGCAACTCTCTCCAGGCCTCTCGGAAATCATCCTGCTGGTCATTTCTTATAGAACAATAATATTCCATAACATTCATATACCATAATTTATTCAGCCATTCTCCAATTGATGGGCATCCATTCAGGACCGATACTTTTCTAACCCTTAACCCTTTACTCTTTTTCCTTCCTACCTTTCTCCCCTGTGGATGTGCAGCTTTAAACACTTTTCAGCCTGGTATAATGAGACCCTAGTTGTGGAGTCAGAGGAAATGACTTCAAATCATATCTCAGTCACTTATGTGACTTTAGACAAATACCTTTATTTCTTTAGGTCTCAGTTTCTTCCTATGTAAAAGGAGGGGCATGAGATAAGTAGTGACTTTAAGTCTCCTTCTAGCTACAAAGTACATAAACCTGGGATGTTTGGTCTGTTGCAAATGACTTCTTAAATCAAAAGTGAAGAGGGAAGAGAGGAAAGGGGAAGCATGAGGTAGATCAATCCAAATTCAAAAACAGGTTCTCCTGGCTCAAGAGGAAGCTGGGGAGTGTCCTTACCCCTAAAATGCAAGAGTGTTACACAGTTCTCTTGAATATTCCAGACAATTATTTCTCCACCTATCTCCTTCCTTTCCACTTCCATGCAAACAATCCTTTATTATTCCACCGAACTTGTACTTCTTAGAATCCCTTGGTTTTGTGTGTTCACCATATAGCAGGAAGGGAACACCGAAATGTATGTGTAATGTATATACATAAATAACACATATTTAATGTGTGAGTATCTGTATAGGAAGCCCTTCCAAGTACTTGTGCTCTCCCACTTCAAATTAACTTCCATTTGTTCTATGTGCATTTGATACACTTATCAATGTACATGTTGTGGTTCTTATCCCCACAGAACATTAACTTTAAGAGCCGATTTTCATTTCTCTCTTTCTCAGAATCAGGCACAAAGAGAACGACTAATAAACACTCGTTGATTATTTCTCAACTCATGTCCCTGCAATAGTCCCGACTTTAACCCCTTCTTTTTGCAATCCTTTATATTAAGCACATAATCCTCCTTCCTAGCTCACAAGTCCCCTCTCCCTTTCCTTCAAGATGCAACTAGACTATTTCCCTTTCCTCGAAGCCCTTCAAGATCCGCTAAAAAGGGTCTCCAATATATTTACCCTCTATCTTGTTTACACATTACGATCCTCTTATTGCTCCTCTCAGCCTGCGGCCCGTCCCTACCTCCTTCCCCGTCCCCACCCCAACAGTGGGAACCCTAAGGACAGGGGCCGTGCTTTCCCGACTTTCTTTGTATCTCTCAACGCTTACCAATGTCAGGCACACGGTAGGCGCTTGATAAATGTTGGTTAACTAGACTTAAACTTTATTTCTGGCTCCTCCCAATTTCTCACAGTCCCTTCTTCTTTACATCTAGCTAGTCACACACTTTCCAGGGAGACACTCAGAGACAGGCACAAGTCGCCCCCCATAGCGGCCCCCAGCACACACACTCAATCTCAAAAGCTGCTTAGGGAACAGGGCCCAAGGCGTCTCCTCCTTTGTAATCCCCACACACACCCCCGCCTCAACCGTAGCAGGCACTTAATATATAAGAACCAAAGCCAAGGGTCGCCGGCTCCCGGATCCCACCTTCTACTGCGCTCTCGCGCCCACCCCAGCTCGAGACTGGGGCGGGGAATGGGTCGGAGAGGGGGAAGGGGCGGCAGTAAACGGTTACCAGCGGGTGCGCGCCGGCGGGAGTCGGGGAGCTGCCGGATTGGGGGGAAGGGGGGAACGGGACCGTTGCCTAGCGGAGTACCGGAGACGCCGGCCCCGGCCTAAAAGGAGTGGTGGGGGCAGAGGTCCCCATACAAACAGAGGTCCCTGGGAAAGGATATAGGCCTATCCCGTCCCCTTCGCTTCCCCCTTATACTAAGAGCCACAGCCGGGGTGTGGTACCTGCTGCGTTCGAGCGAGTCGATCCAGGGATGGAGCTGGGAGACCGAGACCGCGAAGGATCGGGCTTAGCGCTGGAGGACGCCTAGGTGTCTTCTCTCGCGGCTCCCACCCCAACGGCGGCGACGGTGGCGGTAGCGGCGGCGACTACGACTTCTCTCCTTTGGCTTCCTTGCCAAGACGCCCCCTGGCGGTAGGAGGCCGCTTCCCGCCAACCGAGACGCCTCCTCATTGGCTGAAAGGACGACGACGGGAACTGAGGGAACTAGGTCCTGGAGAGGCGCTGCCGCCATGTTGTGGTCTCTGGCTCCACGTATGGGATCGTATGGCGGCCTGGCTGTACGGTTTCCCGTGAGGGAAACCTGGCCCTTTACCACCTCCCTCTCCCCTATCTCCAGCCACTTCTACGGGCGTTTTGCATTTAAGGCCTGTGCTCGCGCAGAGGGAGCCAGGGGATCAAGGAGAAGGGGAAGGGAGAGGACCCGTAAATATAACCTGTAACAAAATGGGATGAGGATCCAGGAATTTGCAAGCCCAGCTGCCGGAGATCCCGGAGAGGGATAGTGAGAAAAGTGTTAAGATTTCGAATCAGAAGAGATGTGGGTGCCAATCCACAGTTTGCCCCGTACTATCCTCGATTTCTAAAGTTGTAACAACAGCCATTCATTCTTTCATCCTGACACGTAGTGGTAGCTAAATATTTGTTCATCGATTGATTGAACCAACCTCTACAAAAAGCCTAGGCGAGCTTGTAGGCCCTAGAATACAAAGACAAAAAGAAAGAAAAAAGAAAGTTTATGCCCTAGAGGAATTTACCAGGTTCTGGAGGAGAAACTAGTACACTGATACTAAATATATGTATACAGAGTAAATAAATACAAAGTAATTCCTAGTCTGTAGGAGGTGGCTCCTGACCGGAGTTTGATGGGGGATAGGGTGCCCAAACGCAAAAAAAGAGAAGAAAGGAGGCATAGCCTATGTTAAGGGAGGCTGTGTTTTCAAGTTCCAGCTTGTCCTGTGTGTTAGTTTGGCTGGAAAGTAGAGTGAATGAAAAGGTGTAATGTCAAATGAGTGTGGAAAAAAGTATGCGAAAGCCATTTTTCACAGGACTTTAAATGAGTAAGGAGTTTATATTTTATCTTAAGAGAAAATAGAGGACCACCAGAGTTTTGAACAGAAAAGCAGCATGGACTTTAGAAATAACCGATAGCAGGATAGCCGGAGGATTTTCGGTGACGTTAGCAAGATATTATAATAGACAGGGCAAGAGGTTAACGGGATGTGTCTATTTCGGTGGCTCAATTAAATAAAGACCTTTAAACAAAATAAAAAATGAAAAGTAGGGATAAAAACCTTAAAGTGAAGCTGAAGTGCTCATAAAGTTATCCTGAATGCAAAGGACAATATAAAGGTAGACGCTTTAGAGAATATAATACTTCAGGCATTATATATCTTTCTAGCCCAACTGGGAACATATCATTCACCAGATAACTAGGGTCTAGCAAGCATGACCACTGTAAATTTCTCCACTCCTTTTTATTATAGGAACAATAGTGAAATCAACACTACCATTGCTATTAGAGTTTATTGCCCTTTGGTTTATAATCCCAGTGTCTTCCCCTGATATATGTTAAAAAAAAAAATTCTAATCCCCTATATGTGTATCCTCCACTGGCACCTAAGTAGTTAGAGAACTATTTCAGTTTTGATTATATCTCCACTATTTAGCACAATACTTATTTATAGGAACCAGGCTGATAAAAATAAATAAATAAATAAAACCAGATACAGATATGTACAGATTCCAAGATAGTTACAAGGTATATTCCTTCATAAAGGTAATAGTATATTTTGCATGTGTGTGTTTGTGAGTATGTGTGTATGACATGTATTTAACATGTATTTTGGTGGGGGAGGGGGACATATAATTTTTTCATAATTTCATATAGAGCAATTATATTATTCTATATTCTCTCTACATATAAAAATTAGACCATATGTGTATGCATATGAATATATAACTATACAAAACAATGAAAATGTGAATCCCAGAGAAACTTGTCTAAACCATTGGAGAGTGAAGAAAACAGAAGCAAGATAAAATAGATATACAAAATGGCCATAATAAACAGAGGGAAAAACAGAATCAGAATAATGGAATGGTCAGTTTTGATTCTAGAGGACCAATGATGAACTACATCCTCTGTGCTAAATGAAGCATGGGCTATCAGACATGATCAGTTTTTCAGTTTAATCTGCTTGTAAGGAAGGAGATTGTCAGAACATGAAAGCAATTGTTTTATCTAATGGAAAGATATTTGTCTACAAAATGTTTGTGGCAGCCCTTTTGTAGTGGCAAGAAACTGGAAACTGGATACCCATCAATTGGAGAATGGCTGATTATGGTATATGAATGTTATAGAATAATCTTTAAGAAACAACCAACAAGATTTCAGAGGGGCCTGGAGAGACATGAATTGATGCTAAGTGAAATGAGCAGAATCAGATCATTACACAGACTATGTGGTGATCAATTCTGATGGACATGGCTCTCTTCAACAAGATGATTCAAACCAGTTCCACTTGTTCAGTGATGAAGCCATATACACCCAAAGAGAGGACAATGGGAACTGAGTGTGGACCACAATATAGCATTTTCACTTGTTTGCTTGCATTTTGTTTTTTCTTTCTAGATGCAATTTTTCTTGTGTGGCAAGATAACTATAAATATGTATACATATATTGGGTTTAATATATATTTTAACATATTTGATGTATTGGACTACCTGCCATCTAGGGGAGCTGGTGGGGGAAAGGAGGGAAAAATTTGGAACAGTTTTGCAAGGGTCAATGTTGAAAATTACCCATACATATGTTTTGCAAATAAAAAGCTCTAATAAATTTTTTTTAGTTTTAGAGCTGGAAAATATCTAGTCTTAACATTTTAAATCTGTTTTTTGATTAAGCATTCTTTCTCCCAATAAAACAAAAACAAATCCTTAACAGCAAATATTCATAATCAAAACAATTTTCTTCATTGGTCACGTTCAAAAATGCGTGTCTCCTGTATTTTAGATTCATTAACTCTTAGCAAAAGATGAGTATCAAGATTCATTTTTAGGCCTCTGGAAAGGTGAACTCTCTCCTTCTACAGATAAATTGAGTATTTCAGAATTTAAGTTACTCAACCAATATCACATGGTAGTTCTGTGTATTTTGAAATTTGTTGTTGATGGTTAAGTTCATAAAAAGAATGTACATTTTTGGTGGAGTTGTGAGTTGATTCAATCATTCTAGAGAACAATTTGGAACTATTCCCTAAAGAGCTATCAAACTCTTCATATCTTTTGATCCAGCAGTGTCTCTACTGGGTCTGTATCCCAAAGAAATCATAAAAAGGCAACAGGACCCACATGTACAAAAATATTTTAGCAGCCCTTTTTGTAAGTGGCAAGGAACTGGAAACTGAGTGGACGCCTGTCAGTTGGGGAATGGCTGAATAAGTTATGGTGTATGAATGGAATAGAATAGTTAATTCTATAAGAAATGATCAGCAGGATTTCAGAAAAGCCTAGAGAGACATGAATTGATGCTAAGTGAAGTGAGCAGAACCAAAAGAACATTGTACCTAGCAACAAGATTATTATGTGATCAACTGTGATGGATTTGTCTCTTTTCAACAATGAGGTAGTTCAGGCCAATTTCAATATATTTTGTGATGGAGAGAACCATCTGCATCCAGAAAGAGGCCTGTGAGAACTGAATGTGATCACAACATAGTATTTTCACCTTTTTTGTTTGCTTTTTTTTCTCATTTTTTTTCCTTTTTGATCTGATTTTTCTTCTGCATGATAAATGTGAAAATATATTTAGAAGAATTGTACACATTTAACCTATATTGGATTACTTGCTGTCTAGGGAGGGAAGAAAGGAGGGAAGGGGGAAAATATGGAACACAAGTTTTGCAAGGATGAATGTTGAAAAAACTATCTTTGCATGTATTTTGAAAACAAACCTATTAAAGGAAAAAATAGTGTAGAGCAATAGATAGTGGAAGAATTTTAAATTTTGGACAGAATATTTAAACTTTATTCAGAAGGCAATAGAAATTAAATAAAATTATTGGAACACAAAATTAGTCTAGCTTTTGTATCAGGAATAGGTTAAAGGAAGGAAGAGATTGAAGACTGGAAGACCTGTTAGGTTATTATAATAGTTGAGGCAGTGTATGTATTTAGATTATAATAGTTGAGGCAGTATATGTACTTAGTTGGAAACTGTAGGAATAAAAGGTAAAAGACAAGTGCAAGAAAAGGGTAGTGACATAAGACAATGTGATACTTTTTAGAAAATAGATATAGGAGAAAGAGAAGGGTCAAAAATATTTAGGAAACTAAATGGTCTTACTATTGAAAAGGAACAGATGTGGGGTTAAAGGAAAAAGCAGTTCAGATTTAAAATGTTTTGTGTGTCATGTCAGAAATCCAGGTGAAGATGTTCTCTTAATCTTTGGAAATGTGGGTGTAGAACTTGAAAGAAGTTAGAGCTTTAAATATAGATTTAGAGTCATCTATGATGCAGAGATAATAGTTGAAAATGTGGGAGTAAGTGAATTGACAAGAGAGTATAGATCAAGAAAATAAGAAACCTAGAAACAACTTTAGGGAATATCCATATACCTTAAGAGATTGGAAAGAAAAAGAGATACCAATGAAAGAAAGCAAGCAAGCTCTAAACCATTAGAGAAATAGAACCAAAGCAGTGTGTCATCTCAGGATTTAATACAGAATAGAAGTAGGAGGTTCAAATGGAAGAAAGCTTCTCACATACTCTATAAAAAATAGATGAAGAGAATTTTTTTTAAATAACACAAAAATCTTTCCCCCCCCCCCAGGCAATTGGGGTTAAGTGACTTGCCCAGGGTCACACAGCTAGGAAGTGTTAAGTGTCTGAGACCAGATTTGAACTCAGGTCCTCCTGACTTCAGGGCTGGTGCTACAAAAATCATTTTTAATGAGCAAATCTAAGTACCAGTGCAATTTTTTAAAAATACTATAGAGCAACTGAATCAGTTAAAATACTAAATGACATGAGGGGCAGCTAGGTGGTACAGTGGATAGAGCACCAGTCCTAAAGTCAGGAGGACCTGAGTTCAAATTTGGTCTCAGACACTTAACACTTCCTAGCTGTGTGACCCTGGGCAAGTCACTTAACCCCAATTGCTAAAGCAAAAAAAAAAAAATACTAAATGACAAAATTATCATATAAAATATCTAAAAGAGACCTCTTTCAAAAAGATAAATGACTATTCAATTAAATTGAAAGTCAATTGACACTGGTTTAAACATCACTAGACCAGTAAAAGCTTGAAAAGAGTTTTTAAAAATCACAGAAAGAAGTTAAAATATATTTTTTAAAGTATTGGGAGGAAATAATGAAATTACCAATGTGAAGAATAGAGAATACAGTAAAAAAAAAAAATCATAAAATACTCCACAGAGGTAACCAGCAGCAGATTTAGTGCAATGGAAAACTATATACAATACTGAAAGAATAATGGGGCAACTAGGTACTAACACAGTGCTCTATCCACTGGCTCTGAAGTCAAGAGGAACTGACTTGAAATCCAGCCTCAGATACTTGATACTTAATAGCGGAGTGACCCTGGACAAGTCACTTAACCCCAAATGCCCCACCAAAAAAAAAAAAAGGCCAATTATCCAAACCATGAAAAACATGCAGATCTGGATAGATCTGGAGAATAGTTTAAAATCTTACAATCTAAATGCTACAATGGAGATCTTATATGAAAATCATAGATGGAAACTGGAAAGGAAGAAATCCCCAATATGTAATTTTACCTTCATTTAAATTTTTTTTAAATTGGTTCACATAAAATAGGAAAAGCAAGGATATGTAAATGATATGGGCATAAAGAAAAGCTGACTGATTTTGTGTCAAGAGTATTGGATCTGAAGACAAAGAATTGAAAATCAATACATTGTTGGAGTTGTGAGCTGATCCATTCTGGAGAGCAATTTGAAACTATGCCCAAAGGGTCATCAAAATGTGCATATCTTTTGATTCAGCAGTGTTTCCACTGGGCCTATATTTCAAAGAGATCTTAAAGGAGAGAAAGGGACCCACATGTGCAAAAATGTTTTTTGGCAGCCCTTTTTGTAGTGGCAAAAAACTGGAAACTGAGTGGATGCCCATCAGTTGGAGAATGGCTGAATAAGTTATGGTATATGAATGTTTTGGAATATTACTGTTCTATGAGAAACAATCAGCAGGATGATTTCAGAGAGGCCTAGAGAGACTTACATAAATTGATGCTAAGTGAAATGAACAGAACTAGGATATCATTGTACATGGCAACAAGAAGATTTATGATCAATTTTGATGGACATGGCTCTTTTCAACAATGAGATGATTCAAACCATTTCCAATGATCTTGGAGAGCCATCTACACCCAGAGAGAGGACTGTGGGAACTGAGTGTGGATCACAACATAGATTTTCACTTTTTTTGTTGTTTGCATTTTATTTCCTTTCTCATTTTTTTTTTTTTTTTGCTTTTTGATCTGATTTTTCTGGTGCAGCAAGATAATTGTATAAATATGTATGCATATATTGGATTTAACATATATTTCCACCATGTTTAACATATAGTAGATTACTTGCCATCTAGAGGAGGGAGTGGAGAAAAGGAGGGGGAAATTTGGAACACAAGGTTTTGCAAGGGTCAATGTTGAAAGATGATCCATGCATATGTTTTGAAAATAAAAAGCTTTAATTTAAAAAAAGAAAAAAGAAAATCAAATCCCAGTTCTGCTACTTACCTGTGTGAACTTAGGGAGCAAATACTTTCAACCGCTCTTTATCCACATAAGAAGAGACCTGGACAAGACCTCTATGGCCCGGCTATAAATCTGTAGTCTAGAAAATTTAGCAGGAAGTATAAGAATTTGAATATTACATTTCTGGAAATTGTCAAAAAGTTTCTCAGAATTGGAAGAAAAGAAACTAGAAAAATACAAATAAGAATAATCCTCAGGACCTTAATAAAACAAAACCCAAGATTCAATATGCCCAGATATATCATAATTAAATTCTAACACTGAGGGGGAGAAAGCTAAGCTTTAAAAAAGCTAACCTCAGAACATTAATTTTGTTAAATCACTGTTTCCGTAATGTAGAGAGGAATTTTGCTTTTGTTGTTAGTCATTTTTCATGACTTTTCATAAACTCATTTGGGGTTTTCTTGGGAAAAATAGTATGTTTTCTAACTAGAAAATCTGAATTATCTAAATAGATCCAAAATGAAATGATGAAGAAAAAAATTTCCATGCAACTTCCAAACTGAAAATGAAGAGCAACATCAGTGACATCAGACAAAAATGAATTCAAAGTTTAAAAAAAAGAACACTAAAATATACCTAAAAAGAAATATGCTAAAAGAAATTATAAGAGTGTGTGTGTGTGTGTGTGTGTGTATGTGTGTGTAAGAGAGAGAACGAATTAGAGGAATGTACCAGAAGTACAATAAAGTGCTGTCAAGAAACCGACATTCACATCTAGCCTCATATACTTACCAGCTATGTAACCTTGGGCAAGTTACTTAATCTGTATATGCCTCAGTTTCTTCAACTGTCTATAAATTACTGTGAGGAAAAATCTATTATAAGAAATAGAATAGCCCTCAATCAATAAATCAATAAAAAGAATGAGAAAAGTAGTACTGGGGCATAATCTCAAAAATAATATTTGCTCGAATCTAAGACAAACCAATTAATTTCACAGTAATACAAGTTCATGCTCAAAATATTGATGCCCAAAATGCCAAAATTGCTCAGTTCTATAAAGACTTACAAAGGTTTAGAAATTACACTCCCCAAAATGACACATTCTTCATAGGAGATTGGAATATTAAAGCTGGAAATCAAAAAATAATGGAACAAGTTTACCCTTGGAGTACAAAATAAAGCAAGGCAAAGACTGATAGCATACTTATCATAGTAAACCTTCTTTTTCAATGATCCAAAAAGGATGGACATTATTAAGTGTTCAATATCAAAATTAGATTTATTATATTAAATCAAGACCTGGAATTGACTATTACTTAGATGATGAGCTTCTTATTGCAAAATTAAATTTTAAAAATCAGATTTTATAGGTATGAAATAGAAGTGATAGATTTAAGGGATTAAATCTAGTAGAGTGCCTGAAAAACTACGAATAGATGTTCACAAGAAAGAATCATTAGAAAACAATGTAAGACAGTATTAGAACTGAACTATTAGAATATTAGGGGCAGCAAGGTGGCACAGTGGGTAAAGTGTTGGGCCCAAAGTCAGGAAGATCTGAGTTCAAATCCAGTCTCAGATCCTAATTATATAACATTGAACAAGTCATTTAATCCTATTTGTCACAGTTTCCTCTTCTGTAAAAATGAACTGGAGAAGGAAATGGCAAACTATTGCAGTATTTGCCAAAAACAAAACAAAACAAAAACAAACCCTCAAATGGGATCATAGAGTTGGACATGATTGAAATGACTGGACAACAGTGACAAAGAGGAAAGGCTTGAAAGATAAGATGATCTAATCACTGTTGCCACTGCCACTGACTTAAGCCATCATACTTTAACCATTTATCATTTTCAGGTGGATGAGGGACCCCTTTTCCAACAAGAACATTTATTGATTTCCCACTACTGAAATTAATAAGCAATTGACAAAATCCCATTAGCATTAGTGAGAGAAAGTGCTGAAACTAAGCATTTAAAATCATCATACACCTATGTTTTTTTTGATCCAGTGATCAGTGGGAATGCTCATTTTTGAACTCTTTGGTATAGCAGAGTTATTGTTTAAAAAGATCCTGACAAAAGGCACCAAATTGCCCCCCCAAAAATACCCACCATAGCTGATAACCTGTGTAGAACTGTCAGGCACTGCTTTTAATGAGTTCCTGCCAGGAGCTATTTCAGAAACATAAAACAAACCTTAAGTTGTTCCTATAAAACAGTTGATTGGGAGCAGCTACATGGTAAGTAGATAAGAACACCAGCTCCACAATCAGGAGGAGTTAAAATCTAAGTATTTTCTTCTTTTTTTTTTTTTTTTGGTTGTTTGCTTTTTTTTTTTCTTTCTCATTTTTTCCTTATTTGATCTGATTTTTCTTGTGCAGCATGATAAATGTGGAAATATTTCTAGGGGAGGGAAGTGAGAGAAAGGGAGGGAGAAAAATTTGGAACACAAGATTTTGCAAGAGTGAATGTTGAAAACTGTCTTTGCATGTATTTTGAAAATAAAAATCTATTTTTAAAAAGTGCTGATAATGCATTGTTGATGGAGTTGTAAACTGATCCAATCATTCTGGAGAGCAATTTGGAACTATGTCCAAAGGGCTATCCAATTGTGCATACTCTTTGATCCAGCAGAGTGTCTACTGAGTCTGTATCCCAAAGAGATCACAAAAAAGGGAAAAGGACCCATGTGCAAAAATGTTTGTAGCAGCCCTTTTTGTACTGACAAGGAATTGGAAACTGAGAGGATGCCCATCAATTGGAGAATGGCTGAATTAAGATATGGTAAATGAATGTAAAGGAATAGTATTGTTCTATAAGAAATGCTCAGCAATCAATTTCAGAAAGGCCTGGAGAAATTTACATGAACTGATGTTAAGTGAAGTGAGTAGAACCATTAGAACATTATACACAGTAACAAGATTATGCGATGATCAACTCTGATGGACTTGGCTCTTTTCAACAATGAGATGATTCAGGCCAATTCCAATGTGATGGAGAGAGCCAACTGCCTCCAGAGAGAGGATTATGGGGACTGAATGTGGATCACAATATATTTTCATCTTTCTTGTTGTTTGATTGTTTTTTTTTCTTATTTTTTTCCTTTTTTGATCTGATTTTTCTTGTGCAACATGATAAATGTGGAAATATGTTTAGAATAATTGTACATGCTTAACATATTGGATTACTTGCTGTCTAGGGGAAGGAAGGGAGAAAAATTTGGAACACAAGGTTTTGCAAGGGTATATGTTGAAAACTGTCTTTGCATGTATTTTGAAAACAAAAAGCTATTATTTTTAAAAAAAAATCACTCTGTGCTCCATGTCTGTATAAGGGGTGGAATTGGCAAAGTCTGAAAGAGGAGAGTTCCTAGTTCTGGTTTCCTACTTGGAGAAGACAGGTTGTCTTCTGGAGAAGATCCCTGGAAAGAGAGAAAGACTCTTGGCAACTTAATTATACTACTATCCTTACTAAGAGACTCTCGGAAAATTTCTGTGGGTTCTCTCCCTTCTATTTCTCTGTCTCTGTCTCTTTGTCTGCTTGTCTAGAATCTGTCAAGGAGGTTGAGGCTTTAGATACAATAGCTTAGAGCACTCCTCTGTTAAGTGATAAGGAAAGTGGCTTGAAAATAAGCCACTTATTGAAATTGAAAATTCTTTTAGATAAACAATATTGAAGGGGTTGGATAAATACCCCTCTCTGAGGAGAGCAATGTATATCAGTCTCTAGCTCTTCTGGCAAGAATCAGTCTCTCTTGGAGAATAGTAGGTGTAGGAGACTCTAGGGATATCTACTTGCACCGCTTTGTGAGCCACAATCAGACAGACCCATATTAATGTAACCTATAGAGACAATGTACCTACCTTATATTATGGTGTTGCTTTGTATAAATTGTCACCTTTGTTTTGTTCTCTTTATTCTGTATCAATTCTTTAAAATCTTATCAGAGTTAACTGATTTTTGTAATCTTTCAACTTTTTTTGTTAGTATATAGTTTCACCTTGTTACAGAATGGTTAATTTATATACCTGACAGATGTATTAAACATAAAATAATAACTCCTATATCTATCAACTTATTTATCTAATGAATTGCTAAATTCAAAGAATTAAAACTTTTAAGTTATATATATATATTAAATATAATAAACTTTATTAAAGATCTAATCCAATGTCTAATTGTTATATAAAGGTAATCCTGGATTCTGATAGACATATCTATAGAATTTAAAAGTCTGGAAAAGCCAATCAATCTACAAAAGGTTTGAGTACCATCCTAATGACAGTCTAATGTCTGTTGTCCAAAGATTAGTCTCATTAATTTCAGATGTTCCTCAACAAGTTGTTGAGGATGGGGTGATGAAGTGATCACCTTTACAGCTCTTAGAAACCATCTACTAAAGTGTAGAGGAGTTACAATCAATCCACATTGGTTGGAGTACCTAGATTTTCCAAATAAATGATAGCATCTCAAAGTATTGAAAGTTATATTACCTGCTTGCCATCTAGGGGAGGGGATGGGGAGAAGAAGGGGAAAATCTGAAACACAAGGCTAAGCAAGGGTCAATGTTAAAAAATTATCTGTGCATGTGTTTTGAAAATTAAAAACTTTAATTAAAAAAAGTTTTATTACCTAAAGTTATAGGATTCCCTTGCATAAATAGCATTTTAACTTGACATTTCTATAATTTCTATAAAAATCACTTAAATAAAAATTTCTATATAAATTATGATATGAATACCATAGAAATGTAATATATTAAAGTCACCAATCAATATGCAATTCTGTTGCATGTAAATTTCATGGTGAACATTCCTAAGTCAAGTTTCAGATATCACCATAATTGTTAAACTTACTTTTTAAGTAGAGGAGAGGTTGTATATGTGTATATACATGCCTATGCTAGATGTACATGTATGAATATGTATGTATGTATGTATAAGAATCTGTACATATATAATAAATGCATGTGCATATGTACATGTGCAAATAGATATATGTGTGTATAAAATATACGTTTATGTGCCATGATTAAGAGGTTCTCAGAGTCAGAAATTCTTGTAATGCATTTGTTTAATATTCTGTTTTCAAGGCTTCTCTATCCCTGTTGATAGTATTTTCTCTTGGAGATAATCTTTCAATTACATTGTAAAAATCTCATATGTACTTTTTTTTGTTATATTAATTTTTCCATTGGCATGAGCTCCTAGTGGGAAGAGACTATTTTTTTTTTCTTCCTTTGTATTCCCACAGCTTTAGTACAGCAGTTTTAGTGAGGTTTGAGATACCAAGATATAGTACACAATCTAATCCAAACTACATGCCTGAGTATAGAACAGAGAAACTGCATGGTACTTAAGACTCTGGATTCTTAACATGGTTCTAAATGTTAAATATGTAAAGAACTTGGCAAGTCTTTGTTAGCTATTATTGTTGTCTTTCTTCTTTATATGGGATGTATAGAAGAAGTATGGTACAATGGAAAGGGTGCTAGATGTGGAATTTGAGGACTTGCATTCAAATCCTAGCTTTGTCATTTGTTACTAGTATGATAACATAAGGTCCTATCACATCTAAATTTATGATTCCAGATTATTCAGACATAAAAATATAAAATTACTTGTTGTGGTAACATTATATAAGTGCTTAAAATATGATCTAGCCTCAGTTTTTAAAAATAGGACAAGATATTGTTGTAGAGGAATTTTATATGTTGTATTTAGAAAGACCTAGCTTCTACCTAATGAAAAATCCCCTCCACTACATCCTCAACAGATTGTGAGCCAGCTTTCTCTTGAAAATATTCAGTGAAAAAAAAAAACCAAAAAAAAAAAAAAAAAAAAAAACCTACAGGCAGCCTATTCCATTTTTGAATGGCTCCAATTGTTTTCCTTATTAAGTGGATCCTAAATTTACCTCTCTGCCTTTCTGAAACTCCTACTTATTATTCCTAATTTTGTAACTGAGACTAAACAAAATAAGGCTAATCCTTCTTCTCTACAACAGCTACAGGTATTACATCCTCTCTAAATGGTCTCTTCAGGCTATATATGCAGTGTTTCATTTCATGAATCTGTCCTTATATGAATGCCTCCAATACCCTCCCTCTTCTGGGTACCATTGTCTGCACACACTCTAGTTTGCAAATATTTTTAAATTTTAGATCCTTGGCTTTTTTTTTCTGTTGTATCACATTCAAGTCATATTAAACTTGAACTAAAACGTGTAGATAAATTTATTAATGACATAAAAATACTTTTAAAGGCATAGTCTCAGAATTCTGCTGGAATGAAATCATTCCAAGTTGCCTTTACCTTCAGATAGAAAATACTCCAGTTGATTTCTGCAGAATCAGCAGCATTACTGCATTCAAATTTCTCAAGGATAATATTAGTAAGTGTGAACTCTAACAAGACCCACCAAACTAGAATAGACCTAGCAATGAATTTTATATACATCACCTAAGGATGAGCCTTTGAGGTAACTCCTAACTGTCCAAGAAATCTTTCTTCTCTAACTACAAGTTAGACTCTGGAATCTCTGGGACTTGAAATCCCACAAGTGGGAAATTTAAACTCTGTCATACAATTTCAGGAATTTTATTCATGACACAGCAACCATGTTTTCCATCATTGCCTTCATCACTCCATCTCTGTCCTTTCTTGGTCTGGGAAAGTCCACTCTCCTCAGGCTATGTAGACAAATATATGTAGTTCCTTTGTTCTTGTGTCTCAGTGCATTCCATTATGAATGTCCCCTAGAAGAAAGTTGGAAGGGAAAGGGAAAAGAAATTTAAAGGGCTAAACAACTAGCAGCTCACTTTTACAGTCCAATAAAGGCGGATTTTTTTCAACCTATCTTCCTAAATGTTTGGAAAAAACATTTTAATCCTGAGAGTAATTAAAATTCATCTTCTAGATATAGCTAGCTATACTACCCTGAATTAAGTAGAATACAAAGTAATAAAGTTTTATATTTCAACTGATAACTACATGGTATTTTAATTTTTATAAAATGAACACATTTTATAAAATTTAGTCTCACAGCAACTCTGTAAATGTAGATTATTTTAGAGAAGAGAAAACTAAGATTCAAAAAGGTTAAGTGATTCGCCTATTCACAAAGAGACCTGGGTTTAAATCTCACCTCTATGTTACAGAATCACAGAATTTGAAAGTTTGAAGTTCATCAGCAGTCATTTAGTCTAATTTATGCACAAATGGAACCCCCACTATAACTCCCATTCCTTGTCCACATGACAATTCCTTTT
>JAJPUD010000843.1:0-118507 GCA_023553655.1 Myrmecobius fasciatus
CTTTCTCCCTTCCCCCCTCCTCAGTACTTTGCTTTTGATGACCCTCTCCCCCAAACAATACTCTACCCTTTAGAACCCCTCCCCCTGTTTTTACTCCTTTCCCCTGATTCTTCTATTTTCCCTTCTATTAGTTTGTCCCTTACTTTTCCTCCTTTCCCTCCCACTTCCCTCTAGCAACAGACAAGTTTCTATGTGAAATCAAATGTCTGATATACACTTTTAGAGCCCAACCTGATGAGAGTAAGATTTACACAGTGCTCGTCTCCCTCCCCTCTTTCTCTCAATTATATTAGGTTTTCTTTGCCTCTTCAAGTGATTTTACCTTGTTTTTACCTCCTTTTTTTTTTAGATCTTATTTTACCACTTTTTCCCTCTTTTCCCCAGTATGACAACCTTTTCCCCTCTAGTTCTCTTTTTCATATTATCAAAGTAATATTTAGTTAATTATACCCCCAAACTTTGAGTATCCCCCTAGTAAAAATAAAGTTCTCAAGAGTCCTTTCCTTTTTACCTTTTTATGCATCTCTTGAGTTCTGTGTTTGGGTGTCAAATTTTTTGTTCAGATCTGGTCTTTTCATTAGAAATAGGTGAAATTCACCTATATCATTGAATGACCATCTTCTTCCCTGGAGGATAATGCTCATTCTAGCTGGATAGGTTATTCTTGGCTGTAATCCAAGTTCCTTTGCCCTTCGGAATATCTGGTTCCAAGCCCTTCGATCCTTCAGTGTGGAAGCTGACAGATCCTGACAGATTCTAATTATTGATCCCCGGTATTTGAATTGTTTCTTTCTAGCTGCTAGCAGAATCTGTTCCTTGGTGCTATAGTCCTGAAATTTAGCCACGATATTCCTTGGGGTTTTAATTTTGGGGTCTCTTTCAGGAGGTGATCGGTGAATTCTTTCAATGGTGATTTTGCCCTTTGATTCTACAATCTCAGGGCAGTTTTCTTTCAGGATTTCCTGGAAGATAGTGTTTAGATTCTTTTTTTCATCATGGCTTTTGGGAAGTCCAATAATCCTTAGATTGTCTCTCCTAGATCTATTTTCTAAGTCAGTTGTTTTTCCTAGGAGATATTTCATATTTTCTTCTAATTTTTCATTTTTTTGTTTTTGTTTGACTGATTCTTCAAGTCTTAGTGAGTCATTCACTTGCATTTGTTCAATTCTTATTTTTAAAGTGTTGTTTTCTTCAGTTACCTTTTTAAGTTCTTTTTGTAACTGGCCAATTTGTTCACTGCACTCTTTTTCCACTTCACTAATTTTATTTTTTAATAAATTGGTGTCTTTTTCATATCTCTTTTGCAGAGTATCATATCCTTCTTGCAAGATACTGTATCCTTCTTGCACTGATTTCAATTTATTTTCCCATTTATCCTCCAGCTCTCTTTTGAGGTTCTTTATGCGGTCTTCCAGAAAGGCCTTTTGAAACGGGGACCAGTGATGGTCCTTGCTGTTTTTTTCTGGATTTTTGTCTAAAGAAACCTCTGTATCTGAGGTCGTTTCTTTGCCTTGATAAAAGCTGTCTATGGTGAGAGCTCTCTTTTGTTTCTTCATCATTTTTTTTTTTTTTTTTTAGACAGAGTGGATATCTCTTTAAGGTAGGGGAAAAAAAAACCTCGGCTGAAGACACTTTGCCCTGGGGCACTTCGGCGAGTTGACTTAAGGTGCTGGGCCGGTGGGGGCTAGGACTAAGTCCGAATTACTCCTTAAATAAGGCAAGTCTGCCAGAACACCTGTCCCCAATCAGGGCAGAGTGTCCCGAGTGCCTCAGATAAAGTCCAGGTGTTTGGAATTTGGAGTTTGGAGTTTGGAATTTCTTCCAGGATGAGCTGAGCTGAGTCCCACCCTCACTTCCGGCCTGCACAGGGATCGTCTATTTGTCTCTCTGTCCGAGTCCGACTAACCTGATATGAAGTTCTCCAGAGAGCCGTGCCCAAATATTTCTGAGTTCGTTGACTTGAAGATCAGTTCAGAGGCTTATTTTATTGTTGATTTGAGAGAAGATCGGAGGAGAGGCTGAAAGTCACCTTTTCACTCAGCCATCTTGGCTCCGCCCCTCAGTTCTTCGCGAGTAGTATATTTTGACTGGAAAACAGGGCATGAAGAGTGGCCAACAAACACAATAGTTTGTGGTCTTTCAGGTGATTTACACGTATTACCACCTTTGATCCTCAAAACAACCCTGTGAAGTTGGTGCTGTATCACCCCCATTTTATGGATTAGAAAACTGAGGCTAAAAAAGGTGGTCCCTTACCCAGGGTCACATCTATCATAGGTATCTGAAGCAAGATTCAAACTCAAGTCTTCCTGACAAGCTCTACTACACCGCGGAGCTGTCCCCAGATGTTGCGGTTGTGCTTGTTTGTCCTTCCTTCTCAAAGAGGACCATGACATGGGGAGTGGGTACTATGACATGCAGGTGAGTTGGATTTCAGTGAGGGACATCAGCTACCTCACTGTCCCCTCCAGAGCATCTGTGTCCAGATAGAGATCAGGATGACTGGAAATGGCCGTGGAGGCAGTGGGCGACTTTGGCCTTTTCAGCTTAAAAAGTTTGACTCAGTTTGACTGAGGCAACACCCATTCAGAAGGTTAGGTAGCAATGGAGGCAAAGAAGGACTTCTTTTACCCAGTCCAAAAAAAATCTAAATAAGTCAATCAATGTGGGAGCTGCCTGAGATGAGAAAGAATGTGAAAGAAGTCTAGAAAAAACCCAGAACCAGACTGTGAAGGTCTTTAAAAGCTGAGACAAGCATGGAGAAAATGAAATAGAGCTGGCAGCTGTGTGTCAATTATTCCTTCTAAAAGGAAGAGCTTTTGTCCCTTTCCTAGAAAGGGAGAGTATCAGAGGGAAAGGAGGTGAATCCTGCTCCCTCCTACATATGTTCCCAAATGCCAAGGGGGAGGTTCAAGCTGAATAATCAATATTTCTCCAGTGAAGGAAACAGTCACTTTTATCTAGACTTAACTAAGTGAATGTATACTAATAACCAGTCTTCCATTTCAATTAAAAAAACAAACATTAATCTCCATTCTGACTTTGCAAATTCCATGAAAAACAGATACAAGATAAAATGTCAGGAAAGTCAGTCTCCCTTTCCATTTTTTCCCATCATTCTCTTTTTTTATTTCTTTTCTTCATCTTTTCCCATCATTCTCAAGCCCAAAACACTTATTCTATGTTAAGTTGGCAAGACAGCTGACCCAGAATTTTGTTGTGACACACATAATTCCAAAGAGTTCTAAAACAAAACAAAAAACCAATACCCCAAACCAAACCAATAAGATTATTGGATTGGAAGCCAGGCTCCTCCTTGCAATTCAGTTTTCAGACTCTGGTTGTTCCTTCATTCCCACTGGGCCTGGAGAATGAGGTTTCTTAAGGAACCTACCATTTAGGATCCCTCCAGCCTTTCATTGTATAGCCTGAATACAATACCCCCCTGGAGGCCATGACCAACATCCAGATCTGAAGCTCTTCCTCCCAAGAGTGTAGCTTTATCTATAGGACTCAGTTTCTATTATTCTTTTTTGGATCAGAAGCCACCCTGTCTCCTCTGGATGGCACTCTGTATATATATATAGTCTAAGGAGAAGGTTGACTTTGGGTCATCATAGATCATTCAGGGAACAGATCTTCCTGGTGCTGGGTTTGGCTCTTATTACCCTACTGCTTCTCAGACTCTTGTCGGGGAGCTTAGCTTTAGGCTGCCCTCAGAGACCCAGACTATCCATGGGGACCTCCTCATGCCCTCTCACCATATCTGGTTTTCATTTGATAGTGGTTTTACCTCATTTTTCTTACGTGTCTCTTTCCCATGTTCATCACAAGCCACTGTGGCTTCCTTTTCCTTTTCCAACTTCTGTCCACTTAAGTCTCTGATTGTTCTTTATGACTCCAACAAGCCATTCGTTCCCCTCCACTGATATCTGAATAACTTTGAACAGATGCTTTCTACTCTCTTCCTCTGCAACCTCTTCTGTGGTTCTGGCCATCATAAGGAGGAGGGGAGCTGGAAAGCTTAGTAAAATCATACCCCTGTGAAAAGGTCCTGCCCTGTGGTAATAAATCATTTCTTGCTCATTCAACAATCACCTCTGCTCAGGGGAAGGGGCACTTCTTTTGTACTGTGTCTGGTGAAATGCTTAATACAAATACTGAGTAAATCTGCTTAAGGCAGGGTATGATGAGATCTGCTTTTTCTTCAGCATGTAATTCTCAACCATCCAAGTGTTTTACATAGAAAACAAGGTATAATACCACAAAAACTTCACCTTCCTTTCCCAATGGCCCCAATGGGCTAGCGTAGAATGGTACTAACAATTAAGTCACTTCTGTTATGTGGATACTGACTAGATGATTATCCCTCTAGTTCTATAATCTCATAAAGATATAGCTCATAAAGAAAAGGTTAAGTGATATTTAGCATATTCTCCTTAAGAAGACAGGGAAAAATTAAACAGTTTAGATTTTCTTCCAAAACAACTAAAATAAAATTTTAATCTCTCATCCCTTTGGTACTAGAAAGCACCCCTATCCATACCCTTGAGGATGCTGGACAGTGCATTTTCATGGTAGTTTTTTGTTTGTTTTCATCCAGGATAGACTCCTGATACTGACCAGTTAGAGTATACAAAATGAATACCAAGAACAATGTAATTAAGAAAGCAAATTTTCTGTACATTAAACACTGCAGTTCTCAAGCAGATATAAATGCTACTCATTTTAATTAGCATGGACAGTTGCACATTAACATGAGTGTAGATGAGGTTATAGGCAGACCACCTAACTGCTAGATCACTCTGTGATCCAATTCATCTAGAAATTCTTGAGCAAGAAGTTTAAGGAACCAACTGACTGGTGCCCAATACTTCTAAACTCTTAAACCCAGCATAGAAAGAACTGATGGAATCACAATTCAAAGATAGAACAGCAACCCACTCTTTTTCTACAAATACTAACATTAGGAAAATGGAATCAAGACAGGAATTCTAGTCAACACATCCTTGCCTGCATAAATCCTCAGACTCTAGTCCTCGAGTTCCAGAGGTAAAGGAGAGTTGGTGAGTTGAAAGATGATAATAGAATTTCGAGCTGAAAGGGATTTTGGAGGTCATCTCGATAATCCAAATCCATCATTTTACATATGACAAAACTGAAGGCTAGAGAGGGAATAAGATTTGCTCAGTGACAAGGGTCACAAATGAAGAAACTAGAATGCAAACTGAGATCTTCTGACTCAAAGTCTAGAGAACAATCCACTGTGCCTCACTGGTCTGTGCCTATGGATTAAGCCTCACTCCTCAATTCATGGCATTTGCCGAATTTCAGACATAAAACCCATGAGGAAATAAAAATTTTCATATGAAATTTTAAATGTGTTTATAAAGTGATGACAAACCTTTTTGATGCATCATTCATAGTATACATAAAGTGACAATCACCATGGGGAAAATGGTGCTCTGATGAATTATTCTTCAGTGCAGAATAAGAAATTCCTGCCACTAGTTCCTTTCTCTTAGTTTATTCACCACATCATCTCACTTTCCTTTTCCTTCCCATCTACTGCAAAAAGGGTTTAAGTTTCCATGAATCCTCACAGATAATCTGGATCCCACAATTTCAGATAAAGTTTTCTTCCTTCAATATAGCCTAAATAGGACCAACAGATCAATTCATATCACTGTTAATTTCCTTAAGAGGATCATATCTATAAACTGGAGCAAAATGACAATAATTTTTGTTTATATGGCACCATGGCCATATAAATTTTATCAGGCTATAGCAATTTTTAAATAAATTATTCTTTATGACTAAATTGCATTTATGCCAGGGATACAAGGATGATTCAAAATTAGAAATACAATCAACATAATTAATCATATTATAAACAAAACATACCAAATCATATAATTACCTTAATAGATTCAGAAAAACCTTTGAGAAAGTAAAATATTCATTCATGCTAAAAATCCTACAAAGGGAGATATTTTATTAACATAAAAATATCTATCTAACATTAAAAGCAAATGTATGCTATGAGGATATACTAGAACCTTTGATATTGGAAATAGAAATAAAGCAAGGATGTCCACTCTCACCACTATTATTTGAAATAGTTCTAGAAATTATAGCAATAGCAGTAAGAAGATAAATTAAGGCAAAAAGATAGAGGTTATGAAATTTTTTCTATTCGCTAATGACATGTCCTTTACCTAGGAAATCAGCAAAGATGCTAATTGAGACAATAACTTCAGCAAAGTTGCAGACTACAAAGCAAACCCATAAAACATTTCTATAACAATAACATCTAAGTAACAGTAATAGAAAGAGAAATCCCATTGCAAATAAATACAAAAATGAATAAGATATTTGGAGATAAATATATCAAAACATACAAAATGCTTATACAGATTTGATGTTTCTTAAAGTAATAAAGAATAGTTGAAATAGTTGGAGGAATATGCTCATGGCTTATGGCTGAGCTATGCCAATATAATGAAAATAACAATACTATTAAAATTAATTTATAGATTTAATGCTATACCAATAAAATTATCAGAGGGATACTTTACAGAACTTGATAATATAATAAAATTTATTTAGAAAAATAAAAGATCTGGAATATCAAGGAAAATAAATGAAAAGGGGTAGGGGCAAAAGATGAATAGCACTTTTAGATCTCAAAGTGGATCATGAAACAGCAGTCAACAAAAGCATCTGGCATTGATTAAAAAGTGGAGAGGCAACTCTTCAGAAAAGAGTAGACAAAGAAGAATTAGAAGCAATAGAATTCAATAGGCAAGGGGTTAATAAACCAGAAAACACAAATTACTTAGGAAAGAACTACTTGTTTGCTTTTCATTTTTATAGTCCTTTTTAATCAATCCAACAGAAATTAGTTTTAGACCAATACTTCACATAATGTTCCACAATAAATTCAAAGAAGAGGTGCAACCTAAATAGCAAATATCATATAAAAAAGAACAGTAAGAGGAGCACATACCTTTCACAACTCTGGGTAGGACATGTATTCTAAACTAAATAAGGGATAGCAGCAATTACAAAAGATAAAATGGATATAGTTGATAACATAAACTTTGAAAGCTAATGAAAAACAAAATTAATGCACCTATAATAAGGCAACGGAAAAAAATCTCTGTATCAAATTTCTCTAATAGTGTACCATATAAGATATAAACAATATACTCAGATAGATATAGATATGCACAGACATATAGACATGTATAAAAGACCAAAATCATTCACAAATAGAAAAGTTATCAGAAGACATGAATAGTTCTCAAAAGAATTACCAACTATTAAGAACCATATGAAAAAATGCATGCAAATCAAAACAACTGAAAAACTGCAAAGATGACAAATGATAGGAAGTCAGTGTCCTTGGAGGAGCTGTGATAAAATAGTTGTTGATATAACTATTTTGGAAAACAATCAGGAAGTAAGTCCATAGAGTGACTAAAATGTCCTAATACACTTTTTTACTATTAGGTTCATTTCCTAAAGAAGCCATTAATAAAAAGAAAATATTCATTTACACCATAATATAAAGCATCTTTTTGTGATAGCAAAGAACTCAGAAACAACATAGATGCCTATTAATTGAGAAATAACTAAAAAAATTGTGATACTATATAATTAAATATTACTATGCCATAAGAAATTAAAAATATGATGAATAAAGAGAATCATAGAAAGATTTATATGAATTGATATAGACTAAAGTGAGTAGAGCAATGAAACTTATGCAAAATGTTTACAAGAATGTTGCAATCAAAATTGAAAGTTGCAAAATTGCAAAGAACAAGAATGGCCTGGAAAAAAGAGGTTTGAGAAGACACTTCCAGTTCACTGCTTTTCAGATGTGGAAGATCCACACATATATTTTTAAGAATTTTTGATAGGAAATAATCAGCAAAACCTTTCTCCCTCTTTCTCTCTTTTTTTCCTTGAAAAATATTATTTGAGGGAGATGAGTCTGTTGGGGGGGCAGGGAGAATAACACTTGGGAAATATTGATGATATAATAAAAAGATAATAAAATCTATTTAACCTTATGTCCTAGGCATAATAGGCCTTAAAATGTTTCATTTTACTAACGAGGAAACAGTTTTAACAAGGTTAAATAGCTTAGTCATGATCATATACTTGAGAAGTGTCCAAGGTAGGGTTTGAAGCTAGGTTTTTCTGATTCCAAGCCCAGCACTCTATGCAGTGTCCCATGCTGCCTCTCTAAGGGCTCATCTTTATATGGTGCCTTAAGATTTGTGAAATTCATTACAGATTCCCTTTCCATAGAAACTGCTACAGATATATTCCCAATGGCATATGTTTAGCTGTATTCTTTCTCTATTTTCCCCAAAATTTCTTCAATCACTTCCCTGTAGACAACAAATTCCCCAAGCCATAACTTATGATTCCATTAGGCAATATGTCTATAAAGTCACTCAAAGATTTCCATTTTGCAATTCCATTTCAGTACTTCAGATCCTACCTCCTTATGCTATGAGAAACCATTTTCTTCTTTACTAGCTATTTAAACTCTTCAAACCCTTATAAAGTATTATGACACCCCACTCATGCTACTCAGAGATTTAATCACATACTCCACTTCAAAAAATATTCATTTTCTGCAGTTATCTGGTGATCCAGTCTAGGAGTGGAGATAAGGATATAAATGGCAAGTTCCTCTTGGGTTTTCTTGATATTCTGAATCCTTGGGAATCTGTTAGACTCTATCCTTCAGCAATCAGTGTCTCAAGTAGCCTTCACAACAAGCTATGTTTGCTTTCCATTATTTTTTTCAGGTTAAGGGACTATCATTTAAGTGGCTGGCAGCAACAAAAGATGGGCTTTCTGTGAGAACTGGTTTCAGAAATGGGGACATCTTAAAGCTTTCTGGATACTGTTTGGCAGCTTAGAAAGGCAGGAAAATTAAAACTCTGATATACTGAGATGATAAAAAGAAGAACAGAGGCTGGATTTAGTAAATAGTTCTTATTTATTTAAGATTTTTATTCCATTTCATCTTTTTCCATGACCAAGTCCTGAGTTATAAAGAATAAAAAAGAACATTGATCTTATAGGTTCAAGAAACTCTTGAGACAATGCATTAGGAAAAAGATCAGATTATTAAAATTAAGGAGATAGAATGAGAAGGTATAGTGTGGGGTGCTTTAATCCGGGTGGGAGACTTTAATTCTAGGTAAGCAGAAAACTGGGGATTAATGAATGGGAAAGGAGCCACTGCTGAATTTAAAATGCATTCTTTTCTCAGGTCACATTGTCTACATGCTCATTTTCTCTCATGCTTTTATTGGGAGGTGATCTTGCTGGAGCTTCTCAACCAACATCTTAATATTGAAGCCTTAAACAGATTCAGGGACTAGCCCAGGGTCACCTGGACAGTATGTATCAGAAATAGGGCTTGAATTCAGGTGTCCCTGGTTTAGAGATCAGTACTCTCTCCACTACTCCTTGCTGCCTCTCTGTGCATCATAAAGAACTATGGCAGTGATGGCTCTAGATCATAATATGCTAATGTTATGCAATACTACTATAGATCATATATACTAATTTTACATATTACATAGATTATTCTTGATCCAGTGATGGATCTGTCTGTCATCCAAGGAGCAGAAAATGAAGATAGAGAGAGATCAATCATGAGACTAGCTACAGGATGATGATTTTTTTAGACACAACCACACACCAAGTCCTAGAGGGATTTGTAGATAAACTGGTCAGAGGTCTGTGAAACATGAAGAGAATGAAGCTCCATACACAGAGATTATTCTGCTTTGCCTATTTAACATAGTGGTCATTTAATAAATTCTTATGTATTGAGCTGGGCCAGATTAGATAGAAAATTAGTTAAGACAGGTAAGAACTGTACCTGGGGTTTCATTGGTGTAGGGACCTCCCATGTACCAATCCAGGGTAGTACTTTCTCTTCAGCTGGTAGCCTTAGAGGCTCGTCAATTGTACTGAGAAGCCAGAGTAAGTCAGAGGTGAGACTTGACCCAGGTCTTTCTGACTTCAAAGCCAATACTCAATCTAATGCATTATTCTGTCTACCACAAAGAGGGTTAAATGAAATAATTTTGTAAAGGGATTAATAAATCATAAAGCATAATATCAGCAATCAGAAACTTCTTAATGGCAGAAACTACCATGTTATATGTTTGTGTAATTCCTTCAACATTATAGGTGCTCAAATCATAAACACAGGTCAGAAAAGGATTTTCATTGGAGCAACTAAGAGAAACCCCTTTCAACTCTGGAGCTAGATCATAGCAAACCATATACATGCATATATAATGCTAATCAAGCTATCGTTGAAAATGATTTTAGGAAAATTCATGCAACACAGTCAACCATTTAGAAAGAAAAACTCACGGAAGAATTTGCCCTATTTGGGGCCTTAGTCTAGCATCAGCCAGTAGCATGATAGAACCACATGAGAAAACTGACCAAATGGCTTTCCTACTTGTTTAAGGAAAGGAAAGGAAAGAAATAGAAAGGACAGTGGAGAAAGGGAACAAGGAAAAGAAACAAAAAAATGGGAAGGAAAGAGAAGAAAAGGGAAAAAAAGTAGTATTGTCTTAAACAAATAATAACTAAAAGGCTTTCCAAGAATTATTGAAGGGCCTGAAAGGAAGATGAACAGATCAGGTCACTCTCTTAATGTCAGTGATGAGTTGGGTATTTACTTTTTCAGTCCTATTTTAATTCCTCGGATGAATATGTACAATTCTGCTCCTTCTGTGGGAAAATTAGAGTTCCCAGGCAAAAGGGCTAATAAAAACAGTGGCAGTCTTGGTGCCTGAGCAATGGGTAACACATCATTGCCACAGAATTAGAGGAAAGAGGCCCTGTGGTGAAAGTTGTAATTAAGGCCTGCATGGCAGGTGGTAGCTTGAGCTGAGGCCCAATTAAACTAATGATTGCTTTGTCTCTGGATTGTTTAGGAATGGCTTGTTAACTCGACATAGGAAAAACAGTCCCTGACAGTGGCAAAGAGTGGCTGGCATAAGAATGGCGATGTGGAATTTTGTGGGGCTTGGGTTGAGGAGAGCTTGGGTAGTAGGCAGAGCAGGAGAGCCAGGAGATTTTCAGAAAATTGGCATGGGGAAGCTGTAAGGGACAGGAGTAGGCTAACCACTAAACAGTAAGTCCAGGGACAGAATCAGTGGTTGAGATTGGTTGAGGGAGAAATATGAATAGACTGTTTAAGAGCATCCTTCAAGGTTCAGCCTCAGCGCAGGTGTATCCTGTGAGGACCTGGATGCCCACCTCACAGAAGGCAGGAGCAGGAGCAAGTACAGAAGTCGGATCATGAAATAGAGGTACTGAACCTACACCCAGAATGGGGCGATGGGGAAAGGGAAAGAATGGGCAAAGGCAGCAATTTTGCTGTGGGGAAGGTTGGTCCTGGAGAAAGCCTTATAGGTCCCGGAACCAGGAAGAGTGATAACTGGGTTTGGGCAGGGACAAAGACTGATTCTTCGAGGAAGGGTCTTATCCACACAGTTCAGGCTACACCATGGTGCTCGAAAAACACAATACTTGTCAGAATGATCTTTTTCCTTCCATCTCCCAGGTATCCAGGGTGAACAGCAAAACAAAAACTTCATGAGAATATATGAATTCACTCTAATGAGACATTCTGAAAACAACCATTAACCTCTCTAAGTGTCATTGCTGATAAAATTGACATGACAGCACTTGCCCACTTATTAGTGTTTTGTTCCTAGAATCCTTGCAAATAAGTATTTCCCTATCATTGTTGTATGTTATTGTCAGAAAACCTAGCATTTAATACTGAGAAATAGGAAAAACACTGATGTAGCATTGTTTACAGGGAGTAACAATGTTGAGAACAGAGACTTGTTCCCATTTGACAAATTTACAAATGGAGACTGGAGGATCATATACAAGATAGACCAGGAACAGATTGGGAAAACAAAAACAAAAACAAAAACATGAAGGAAGGACTTAGACACACACACACACAAAAAAAAAAACAAAGGAAAAGTTTCCCAAGAAGGCAGAAGGGAATAGTTCTTTGTGCCAAAGGATTGGAGGATAGAAAAAAATGTTGCATAAAGAATGGAGGGAAGAACCCTTGAACACTGTAGCTAAGAAACTCATATAAGGCTCTTCTCATAGAGCTGTGAACTGGACTATCTGAAGAGGAAATGGCCACTTGTCCTTCAAGAAAGGATTTTACAGATACACATCACTGTGATGTGACATCATCCCAGAAAAAAGGAAGAGACCCTCAGGGGGTGGTGGGTTACTCCCTTCTGAGGGCTTTAAAAGGCAGCTACTCATAAAAAAATGGGGAATGGTGGGGCTTGAGAGGCAAGGGGATTTCTGATTGCTTGTGTTCAAGAAGTAATAGAACCTTCCAAAAATGGTCAAACCAAATGAAAACTTCTGGTGATTCATGTGGGCACAAAGTCATGGCATTTCTTTTCCTCTGCCCTCTTGCTCTCTCTTTTTCTTTGCTCTCACACCTGAGTTTTGTTCCCCAGGCTGTTTTTTTTCCAATCTATTCCTGCCCTATCATGTATGTGAGACTCCAGTCTCCATCTCCTAATATTCAGTTCTGGTGACCTGCCGATAGAAACCTGGAGAGCATTGCCAAAAGTGTAGCAAGACATTCCTAATAGGGATAGGAAGGGCTCTCTCATGGTTGGATTGTTAGTGCTGGAAGAACTTTACGGCCGTCCTGGCCACCCCCCTCATTTTATAGATGAAGAAGGTCAAGAGAAAGGAAACAATCTGCAGACAAAGAGCAAGAGAGTGTCTGAGGCAAGACTTGCACCCAGACCTTGCTGACCCCACTGCTATGTTTGCCCATCACTCTTTCCCATCGGGGGAGAGATTCAGGACAGACAAGCACCTCTGGGAATGAGCAGGTGGTGCAGCAATGCTGGCAGGTGGTACTGAGATTTCTGAACTACAGCTTGAGATATAAGTCGGCACTCTCCAGGCACCTCCCAAGACCTGGGGAGACTGAAATCTTGCACATTTAATAAAAAGACTTTCAACTAAACTGGAAGAGAGGGAGAAATGAATTTCCAGCAGCTTCTTCACACCGAGAATAGCTACAATGTGAGAAGAACAGCAGAGACAACGAAAGGAATTAAGGAGACCTCCAGTCTCCACTTCTCCTGACTGCCAAGATAAACTACAGGCGGAGCTGGGCTTCCCAGCCGTCTGTCAAGGCTGCTTTGACAATTAACCATGATCCACCTATCTCCATGAAAGGGCTCTGTTGTGGCCACGAGAAAAGCCAAGAATCCAGCAAGAAAATCCATGTCTTGGGGCAGCTAGATGGTGCAGTGGATAAAGCACCAGCCCCGAAGTCAGGAGGACCTGAGTTCAAATCTGGTCTCAGACACTTAACATTCCCTAGCTGTGTGACCCTGGGCAAGTCACTTAACCCCAATTGCCTCAGCAAAAAGCAAAAAAAAAAAAAGAAAGAAAGAAAGAAAGAAAATCCATGTCTCAATGATTAGAATGCAGACATACAAAGTATGGCAATCAAGCAATGGTCCAGTCACCAGAGACCAAGCAGCACCGTTGGCTGCTTAAATTCACTGGAGAGTCAGGTCAGGAGACAACGATGATCCTGGGCCAGGCAAGGACAGAATCCCACAAAGAACAGGAGCAAAGGGTTTGATAGTCTTCCTTAGACCCTATGTTTGTGGAGCTTTAAAGTGGGAATAACCAACTGGTTTTCCCCTCTCCCCATCTCACTCTCCAGATGAAGAATGCTATTGCAGTCAGGGTTAGATAACCACATTTTCCAGTCTATGCAAGTAATTATGCAGCTCTACCTGCATAAATAAGAAATCTAGTATGCTTTGTCAGGGACAAAAAGAATTAAGATTTGGGTTTTTTATTCTAATCTGTTCCACAATTTATTAAGTGCCTACTCTGTGCCTGGCACTGTGCCAGGGATACAATGACAAAAACAGTTCCTGCCCTCAAAGAGCTTACATTCTCTTGAGAGGAAATGACATGTGCACAGAAGAGGACACAAAAAATACAAACATATTTAATACAAACCAGTGGGAACGTGGGGAATACATCAATAATGCTTCAGAAGTTCTCTTTGGACTGAATTATGGACTTGTATTAGGAAAACAGTGGGAACATATGAAGTGTATTAACTAATTTTTTTTAAAACTTACTTTGAGAAAGGGAGAATCTGGATAACAACACAGGTGAGGAAATCCCTGAGATACTTCATGAAATTGAAACCAGAAAAATGGAAATGTCATTGCCATTTGGGAGTTGAAGACCTTGGTTAAAATTAAAAGGAGACATTCCTCCCTCCCTCTAGACGAGTGGTTATATTATGTCATTAGTAAAGGATTGCACCAAGGGAAAGTTTGTTTCTTTCCATGGTGAGAACTCATTGTATATTGTACTAACCGAGATTGATGATGGCTTCCTCTTGACAGTTGTTCACACCCACTAATTCTTGTCTTTGCATAGGTTTAATGTCCTCGGTCCATTTTTGGAAACCTTTCAGCTACAAAGATTTCAAATAAATTGCAGCTCCCAAATGTTTCCAATTCAGCTCCATTCAATGGTGAGGAAAGCTTGTTAGGAGAAAAGGGGGAAAGAAAAGGAAAAGAAAAGTTCTGTCTTTCCAAAGTGAGTGTTCTGAAAACACATACTTGTGGTTAGGGAGTATCATAGAATCCCTCCAGATTTAGCAAATATTTTCACTTATCTCCTCAAGCCCACCCACGACAGAGGATGGCACGTTCCTTTAAGCCCCACTGATCTGAGTAATGTGAACCCTGCTGTTTCCGCAAGACTGGTAAGACTATGAAGGTACATTCAGAAGCATCGGGAAAATCTGTAACCATCAGGGCCCCAAGGCAGAAAAACAACTGGGGTGAACCCAGCTTTTGTTGTCAAGTGCAAGTTGTTTTCTGAACCATGCTCCTCCTTGGCCACAGCAGACCTCACAGAGGTGATGGCTAATTAGTCAAGGGAACCTTGAAGGGAAGCAACTTGTGGTTCATCTTTCCCTTGGCAGTCAGTAGAAGTGATGCTATCATATCTCTAGGCTGCAAATCCAGGTTTGGGTGAATTTTTTAAAAAAAAGCTTAAAGTGTGGGCTTGAGCAAAGCATTGCAGGCTCAAGTAGGACCTTTTTTTGTGGGGACTATTGCTTCTGAGAAAAAAGGAAGAAAAGTGAATTGTAGCTGCCGACAACCAACTGAAGTGGGCTGCTCTTACATGTTTCTCCGTGACTGTCTGCGGGTTGCTAGTAATGAGATTATATGGTTTCTATCCAAGTCATAGGACCATAGATTTAGAGCTGGAATGAATTTAGAAATCCTTGCAAGATTAGGAAAATCTATGAAAGAACACATTGGGAAATATCCTATTTTTCATAGGAATCCATAGACTTACCTTGATAAGTGATTTATATCTGAATTCACAAAACCCTGTGATTACATTAAGAAATTGTCTTTTCTTTGTTGGGGAACTTTATTCACCAAAGATAATTGCAATAATTTTTGGTACATATGAATTTTTTTCTTCTTTCTTGGATAGCTTTTGTGTATAGACATGTATATATGTATACATATATATATATAGACTTAACTGGGTCATAGGGTATACACAGCTTCAAGCTTTCGAGGTAGAGTTCTAAATTGCTTTTCAAAATAGTTGAATCAATTCACAGCTCCACCAAAGTGCAATCAAGTACCTGTTTTCCTATATAGCTCCTCTAAAGTTTGTTTACTTGTTTTTTCATTTTTATCAGTTTAACTAATCTGATAAGTATGAAGTAATACCTATGAATTATTTTATTTAATTAGGGCAGCTAGGTAGCTCAGTGGATAGAATGGATAGAGCATGAGATGTGGAGTCAGGAAACCTGAGTTCAAATCTGGTCTCAGACACTTACTAGCTGTGTGATCCTGGGCAAGTCACTTGCCCCTATTTGTCTCAGTTTCCTCAACTACAAAATGAGCTAGAGAAAGAAATGGTAAACTATTTCAGCATCTCTGCCAAGGAAACCCCAAATGAGACAACAAAGAGCTGAATATGACCAAAACAGCTAAACAATAACTAGTGATTTAAACCATTTTTTCATATGGTTCTTGATAAATTTGATATTTTTTTCTCTGAAAACTGCCTGTTCATATTCTTTGACCATTCATCATTTGGGGAATGACTAATTCTTTGAAAAACTGACTCTGTTCCTTGTATGTCTTAGAATCTGACACTGTTCAGTAAGAACTGATAAAAGGGATAGTTTCATAAAAACCCAAGAAGACTTATATGAACTCATGCAAAGTGAAATGGGCAGAATCAAGAGAATAATCTATCTACACAGAAACAATAATATTGTAAAAATTGACTAACTGTGAAAGCTTAGTAACTTTGATCAACACAATGACCAACCATAATTCCAAAGGACTCATATATACTACCTACATCCAAGAGAGAACTGATGGACTCATAGAGATCAAAGCATTTTTTTCTTTCTTTATTTCCTTCCTTCTTTCTTTCCTCACTTCCTTTTTTTCTCTCTTTCCTTTTTTTTGGACATGGTTCATAAAGGAATTTTTTTACTTAACTATACATAGTTGTAATGGGTTTTGTTTCTTTTGCCTTCTTAATGGGTGAAGGAAAGGGAGAAGGAAGAGAAAGAATTTGGACCTGAAAATAAAAATGAATTAAAAAATAATCGTAACTGTCTATAATATATAATTTTAGAGCAGGAGTTCTTATCCTGGGATTAGTAAACTTATTTTTAAAAAATATTTTTACCACTATTTCAACTTAATTGGTTTTCTTTGTAATGCTATGTATTTTATTGTATTTAAACATGCTAGGAAGGGAGCCATAGATTTCATCAGATTGTCAAAGGAGACCATGATAAAAAAATGGTTAAGAACCTTTGTTTTAGAAGCCATCTGAGTTCCAGAGAAGATAAGAGATAAGTAAGAAGGCTAGTGAATAATATAACCACATTCATGCATATAGAGGCTAGTTTGCATGAATGTATTTGTACGTGTATTTGTTAAACAAAAAGCTTTCAAAAAGCAGAGACTTACAAAGGATATGAACAGACAATTTTCAGATAAAGAAATTGAAAGTATTTCTAGTCATATGAAAAGGTGCTTCAAATCACTATTGATCAGAGAAATGCAAATTAAGATAACTCTGAGATACCATTACACACCTGTCAGATTGGCTAAGATGACAGGAAAAGATAATGACTAATGTTGGAGGGGATGTGGGAAAACTGGGACACTGATACATTGTTGGTGAAACTGTGAATGGATCCAACCATTCTGGAGAGCAATTTGGAGCTATGCTCAAAAAGTTATCAAACTGTGCATACCCTTTGACCCAGCAGTGTTTCTATTGGGCCTATATCCCAAAGAGATCTTAGAGGAGGGAAAGGGCCCCACATGTGCAAGAATGTTTGTGGCAGCCCTTTTTGTAGTGGTTAGAAACTGGAAACTGAAAGGATATCCATCAATTGGAGAGTGGCTGAATAAATTATGGTATATGAATGTTATGGAATATTATTGTTCTGTAAGAAACGACCAGCAGGAGGATTTCAGAGAAGCCTGGAGAGACTTGCATGAACTGATGCTGAGTGAAACGAGCAGAACCAGGAGATCATTGTACACAGAAACAAGACTATATGATGATCAGTTCTGAGGGATGTGGTTCTTCTCAACAATGAGATGATTCAAAACAGTTCTAATTGTTCAATGATGAAGAGAGCCATATATACCCAAAGAGAGGCCTGTGGGAACTGAGTGTGGACTGCAACATATCATTTTCACTCTTTCTGGTGTTGTTTGCTTGCATTTTGTTTTCTTTCTCAGATTTTTTTCCCTTCTTCATCCAATTTTTCTTGTGCAGCAAAATAACTGTATAAATATGTATACATATATTAGATTTAACATATTTAACATGTATTGGACTACCTGCCATCTAGGGGAGGAGGTGGAGGGAAGAAGGGGATAATTTGGAACAGAAAGCTTTGCAAGGATCAATGTTGAAAAATTACCCATGTATATGTTTTGTAAATAAAAAGCTTAAATTTTTTAAAAATTAATTTTTTTAAAAAGCAGAGACCTAGCAGAAGAAATCAAAAGCCTATGGGAAGTGAAATATTGATCCTAATTATCATTCTGTTTATTAATAGAATGCTAACAGGGATGTTCTTAATCAGCATATAGATGAGAGAATAGTTTAATACTTTTATTTAATAATAAGAGTAAATAGGCTTCCAACTCTGAAATTCTGCAAATTAATTTTACAAAATATGACATGCATACATATATACACACATATATGTACACACACACATATATATATATATATGAGAAACTCTGTGTGCATATGTATGATGGATGAGTTATGTTGTCCAAAGCCACACAGTTGGCAAGGAGAAGAGTTGGCATTCAAACTCCCTTCCTCTTTTCCTTCCTCTCTTCCTATTCCCTCTTCCTCCCTTCCTCCTTCATTCCCTCTCTCCCTCCCTTTTCCTCTCCTTCTCCCTCTCTCTGTCTGGCTGTCTGTCTCTCTCTCTCTCTTTGTTCAATTGAAATCTTATTTTGTTCTCAAAGAGGTCCTTTACTTTGCATGAGAATATTCTTTCTGTGGTTTAACTGAGCACTTATTTTGTTTCCAGCCAAAGAGGTCCTTTATTCTCTGATCTATACTAATCTCTATAATTGCTCTATTTACAATTTATTTTACTTTGATAAAGTGCTGCCCTAGCTATTTGTGATAGTATTTTGTGTACATACAGTGGAAGAGCCCTAAAATGGTGATGGTAGGCTAAATATTACCCTACCCTTGAGAGTAATAAGAGAAAGTGACATTGATCTTGGTCCCCCTGGAGGACTGTACTCCTGAACTATCAATATTTGGGGTATTATTCCAACTCAATACACAAGTGCCAGTCACAGCCCTCCTTCTTTTCACAAAGGTGGAAATTGCCATCTCTCCCACAGTAGGCTGGGCCAAATGCTAGGTCAGATGTCCTTCGATACCACATGCAAGAATCAAACCTTTTTAATTAGATACCAATCATATATAATTTGCAAAGAGATCCCACCTGGTCTATAATGCAGAGATTCTATGTATAAGAAAACACATTCACACTGTAGTGAAAATTCCTCCCTAGCCTTTCCCCTCCCCCTACAGTGAGTCCAGGATCCGAATTTCTCATTAAATTGACCCAAATGCTCTGTCCTCCAGGGGTGTTGCTATGCAGATAACCCTATGGCCAAAATGGAGAGTAGTCACACCAGGAGACTGGTCCTGGGTGACGGTGTGTCCTGGGGTTTCCAAGCTTTGGAGCATGGCAGCTTCAGAAGGGGAGGGTGTCTCACCTGGGCTCTGGCTACATCTGTGAGTGTGGGAGGATGTTCATGAACTCCCTTGATATCCCCAAAGGCTCGTGAGTCTCTTCTGGTTTTGAATGGAAAGTGGCAACAGCTTTGACAGCCCCAAGTTACCGTCACCTACTGCTATTCCCTTCTGATCCTCCTCCGGCTTCTAGTACATTGTTCCCTACATCAATGTTGCTAGCTGATTGGGAAAGGAAATAGAAATTCGAATGATGTGTGTGTGTGATTTAGCATCTTTTCTCCCATCTTGCTATGTTACCAGCTTTCTTGAGTTTACCCCTGGACAAACTTTATTTCTAGTGGGGGAAAGTCCCCTAGGAAAAGGGATCCCCTAATACATCATGAAGACTAAAGGAAAAAGAATAGGACACGGGGATGACATTCTGATGTATGTATTGATGATGTATTTATTCTGATGACGTATGGGAGGGAAAAAGAGATAGTTTTAATGATAATGACAGAGGTGGCTGGTTCATGGCTGGACTCCCAAAGTAGCGGGAATATCTGAGGTTTGCCGCCAGTTCTTAGGTTGAGTTGAAACTAGCCTCCCTGTAACTTCCATTCATTGCTCTTGCTCTTGCTCTTGCTTTGGGGAGCCATGTAACAATCCAAGCCCAAGCCCCTATTGTATTGTAAGAGTTGTTCTGTCCCCCATTCAATGTTTTCTTCTTCTCTGGATCTTTCAGGGGAAGGTATATTTGCAGAGCCCTATTTTAGGGACCAGGGAACCTACACAATTTAGAAGCAGGCTGTCCTTCAGTGGATCTTGTAGTTTAGGGAAACGATGAGAAACAAGCACCTTTTATTACTGCATAATATGAGATATTAAATATAGCGGAGAGATGTAAAACAAGGAGCTTTGTGATATGAGAGGCTGCGATTCAGAGACGCATCGAGGAAAGCTTATGCGACACCTGATGAGGTGGATGTTAAAGGCCGAGTCAGCATTGAACAATCAAAGGAAAGGCAGGCCATTGAGAGGGCATAGCATGTGCAGAAAAGAGGGAAAAGGCTTGGCGGGGGCGGGGGAGGTTCAGAGGGGGCTTTTGGCTTGCAGTGGTGGAGAGGAACAATTTGACAGAATTGTCATCTCCTGGGAATGGAGATGTGCACCAGATTTGGGATTTTTAATGCGACAGAAAGGAGCTTGACCTATTCTCTAGTTGGAGCTCAGGAAAAAAAGGCTGGAAAAAGACCCTTGAGGATCCCCTCCTTTCTCCAGCAGGCTCACCCCTCACACATGCATGGACTGGCTGGCCACAAGATTTGCATTCAGGGGACGGCGCTGTCTCGGCCGGCACTCTGAGTCACTTCCCCTTGAGTTTCCTACTCTCTGCAATAAGGAAATACGGGACTAGGTGGTGATCTGAAAGGTCCCAGGGAGCGCTGACCCGCTTTGTCCTGAGGTCCTGCGCACCGAAAACTCTCCGCTGCCATGGTCCTGCCTCTTGAAGCTGCCTCTCCTCTGCTACCATCCGGCCCTTCTTTGCGGTGGCTGGCTGTGCAGAATGGATGCTTCTGCTGAGTTTTCATGATGGGATTACTGAGTATCATTCACCAGGGCCCAAAGGCTCGGGAGATGCTTTTCTAGCCGTTATTGCTTCTCTTCCAGGAACATGGCAGCTCCTTTCAAAGGCAGAGGAAGCTGTTTTGGCTGAAGAGAAATCTGGAAGTGTCAGTAGACCTGGAGCTTCTTAACTCTGACTAATCCACTGCTTGTCATAACCTCCCACTGCCTTCTGGGAGTGGCCCTGCCAAAGGCAAAGCAAGAGGCCTGGGCTCTAGTTTTGTAACAAGTTCTTGGAATTCCCTTTAAATGAAAACCTTCCTTGTGTCAAAAGTCTCCTCCAGAGCAAGTAACAATTCACAAATGCATTAAAGAGAGAGATTCCAATTAGAAAAATAAAATGGGGCCTGGAAAGGAAAACAATTAGAGGCAGCCCTACTCCAGGGCATTCAGAGCTTCCCGAGGGCTCAGACACATATTGGGGCTCTGCATTTCCTGAAACATGCTTGGACCCACTCATAAATGTGGGGCCAGAAAAGAATATTCCCTCATAAAAGCCCTGGAGGGCCCTTGGATCTTGGCCCCCATTAACCAGGGTTGAGCCAGAGAAAAGAGTCCCTGTTCTAAGAAGAAACAACTCAATTCAGTGGAGAGACCACCTGGGCACTGATTAATCTGAGGACAAGCAGGGATTGGCTTGGGGTGCCTTCATTTCCAACACCACAAGAAGGGAGGCCAGGAGAACCTGCAAAATTGTTCCAAATGGCCCTACACAATGACATCCTTCTCACATAAATGTCATTTTTGCTCCCAGGCCCTCCCGTTGGCTAGTTCCATTTTATTTGAAAATCCTTTGTCAACTAAGAATCTGTGTAAAGGCTTTAAATGAACTTTCTTTGGGGAGATGGAATGGAGGGCCATTGTGTGAGGTAGTCAGCGCACCCAGGGGTTGGCTCGCTTTACTCCAAGCCTTTCATCCAACGACTTTTCCCTCCCATTGCCTTCCAGAGAAAGGTGGTAAGACCATTTCTTCTCCAGTGCTTCCTTTGCTGTTTCATCTTTTCAAAGTCTTTAACCTGGCTGACCATTTGCTTTCTCTCCACAAACATGAAAGGAGCCCAATACTTTCCATGGGAGAGGACAACCAGTTATGGGGGCTCTCCTCTGGACAAATTCACACTCCACCATGGCTTGGTCAGGCGGGCCGGCCAATGCTGAGTGCCTGGTAGAGCCTGAGGTTATTGGTGGGTTGTTCATGATCCCCCCACTGCCAGCTTTTGGCTCCCATTGAAAGGTGGGGAAAAAGGATGCACGCATTGCTGCTCTGAAGGGGGTCCTGACCACAGCCAGCAGGCACTTCATAAGGATTGATATGTGCTAGATACAAAGCAAAATACAAAGCAGTATAAGGCACCGTTAGCACCCTAAAGGAGCTTGCAGTCTAGTCCCTTGGTGATAAAAACTGAAGTGAATAAATAAGATAGATGCACATTGAACGGTTCTTTCCAGAGCTAAATCTGTGGTCTTTAGTTACCAAAATGAGACAAGGTTAAGCACAAGACAGCTGCAGATAAGAGAGAAGCTGTAAGTCCTGATGTTTCCCTCTTCTGGACTTTGTTTGCCTCTGACTTCACCTGTTCCCTCTGAACAATCCTAGACCAGGCTCCCGTTATCCCTTGTTGGAATTGGTACAATATTCTCCTACTTGGCTTTCTCCATGCTTCTCCCTCTTCCTTTCCTAGCCAACAGGGATGCAAGATTAATCTCCTATGGGTAGAAGAACTATTAAGATGCTCTGCTGCTCAAGACTCTTGAATAACTCCCCCTTGTCTCCTGAAGCAATCTAATTAGCATGGTAATCAAGCTTGCAACAGTCTCACAATATCCATTCCATGTTCATCTCATGCTCCAGTGAAATGCAATATGGGGATGAAATTTGGACTCAGAGATCTTGGGATTCAACTCATAGGTCTGCTCTCTCTTATTAATGTGACCTTGTGCAGATCAATTAATTTTAAAACTATTTTCTCATCTGTAGAATGAGGATGTGGATTGCTGGCATCCCTTTTAGCTCTAAATCTGGGCTCTTATGATCACACCAGACACATGGGATGCTCCAGTCTTATAGGACTGCTACCAGCTGGGCGGGCCCATCACATTTATGTTATGTCATCCCTTCTTTATGCCTTTGCTCATACAGCTTCTGCCCATTGAAATTTTACACACACTTTATTGTTTTTCATAACTGCCATCTTTTCAGTGAGAGGTCTGCTAGAGTTCTCTATTCAGTAATGAGCCTTCATTTTGGCTACCTGGGTCACTTGGTTTGGGCCTCTTGAACAAAGTGTCATGCTATATTATACTTATTCTTCTATTTGGTATATCACTTTATGAGCACTATATGAGAGCAGAAACATTATTTAATTAAATTATTTGAAGGAAATCATGGAATTTGAAAAAGAAATCCATTCCTTCCATATAAATGGTCTGAGGAAGATTTAAAATTACTTTAAATAGAAAAATTGAAATGACCTTTGAATGATTGGGTAGTATCTTTAAAGATAAAAGTAGGAGTAGAGTTAGAGATGAAAAAGTGAAAAATGTTTTTGGAGACAATGAATAAACCAATTTCGTTTAAAACATAGGTTACATGTAGGGCAAAGGGATCAAACACAGCCTAAAGAAGTCTAGGGAGGATCTAATGAATGAAAATTTTACAGAGAACATCAAAGCAGGAGTCATTAGAAAGCTCAAGAATGAAATTCTAGAAACACAAAGTGAAATTGAGTAGTTGTGGAAAGGACTATTGGACTAATGTGAATCTTTTATCATCTCCCTCCATATTCAACGTAACCTCCATATTTAAGTTCAAAGTCTTTAGTCTCTATATTTATTTTCACATATTTGAAATATTTCTTTTTATGAATCCAAATGACATTCCTATATCATTACAGAAAGATTTCATGAGATGAAAAAGCTGATCAATTTCTTTTTGTGGGGAGTCAAATGACTTAACATAATTTATGCACATCAAATGGTTAATGACAAATTTTGGTTCATTTCTTTTTTTACATTATAAGCCATACCTCCTTCTGTTTGGGAGATTTAAGGTTAGAAAGAATCATACTGGATTTAAGCTGCATCCTTGAAAAATATTGTTTTACATAGATTTTTCTTGTTATTATTGAGTAATTTTTTAAAATAAAAAATAAGCTTTTGCCTTCCCAATGAGGAGGATAGGGAGAAAGGAAAAGAATTTGAAGGATGGAGAGGGGTACTTTCAGTCAAGAGGTTACAGGGACCCTGAAGAACAGTATTGCTTCTGGGCCCATGGAAAGAAGCCTAAGGAACAGTATCAATCATAATTCCAAGGGATAAAAGACTTTTCTTTTTTTTTAATTTTATTTTATTTGCATAACATATGTGTGGGTAATTCTTCAACAATAACCCTTACATAGCTTTCCGTTACAAATTTTTCCCCCCAACTTCCCCACCCCTCCCCCTAGATGGCAGGATATCCACTACATGTTAATTATGTTAAAATATTGGCAAATCGAATATATGTATACATATTTCCAAACTTATCATTGTTGTGCAAGAAAAATCTTATCTACACAAACGATATATCAGATAAAGGAAACACAATGTAAGCAAACATCAATCAAGGAGTATGAGAATGTTATGTTGTGGTCCACATTTCACATCCCTCTCTCTGGGTGTATATGGCTTTCTTCAGTGAAAAACTGGAGGTGGTTTGAAACATTTCATTGTTGAAGAGAGCCATGTCCATCAGAATTAATCATCATAAAGTACTGTTGTTGTCGTGTATAATGATCTCCTGGTGCTGCTCATTTCACTCAGCATCAGTTCATGTAAGTCTCTCCAGGCCTCTCTGAAATCATCTTGCTGGTCGTTTCTTACAGAACAATAATATTCCATAATATTGATATACCATAATTTATTCAGCCATTCTCCAATTGAAGGACATCTATTCAATTTCCAGTTTCTAGCCACTACAAAAAGGGCTGCCACAAACATTCTTGCACCTGTGGGGCCTTTTCCTTTCTTTATGATTTCTTTGGGATATAAGCCCAATAGAAATGCTGCTGGGTCAAAGGGTATGGACAGTTTGATAACTTTTTGAGCATAGCTCCAAATTGTTCTCCAGAATGGCTGTATCCATTCACAGCTCCACCAACAATGCATCAGTGTCCCAGCCCTCCCACAACCCCTCCAACATTCATCATTAACTTTTCCTGTCATTTTAGCCAATCTGACAGGTGTGAAGTGGTACCTCAGGGTTGTCTTGATTTTCATTTCTCTGATCAACAGTGATTTGGAGCACCTTTTCATATGACTATAAATAGTTTTAATTTCATCCTCTGAAAATTGTCTGTTCATATCCTTTGACCATTTATTGATTGGAGAATGGCTTGAATTTTTATAAATATGAGACAATTCTCTATATATTTTAGAGATGAGACCTTTATCAGAACCCTTGAATGTAAAGATGATTTCCCAATTTATTGCTTCCCTCCTAATCTTGTCTGCATTGATTTTGTTTGTACAAAAACTTTTTAACTTAATATAGTCAAAGTTATCTATCTGGTTTTCAATTAAAAGTTCCAGTTCTTCTTTGGACATAAATTTATTCCATCTCCACAGATCTGAGAAGTAAACTATATTATGTTCCTCTAACTTGTTTACAAAATCACTCTTTATATCCAGATCATGAACCCATTTAGATCTTATCTTGGTATGTGGTGTTAGATGTGGGTCAAGCCCTAATTTCTTCCACACTAGTTTCCAGTTTTCCCAGCAGTTTTTGTCAAATAGTAAATACTTATCCCAAAAGCTGGGGTCTTTGGGTTTATCAAAAACCAAATTGCTATAGTTATTGCCTAGTCTGTCTTGTGATTCTATCCTATTCCACTGATAGACTACTCTATTTCTTAGCCAGTACCATATGGTTTTGGTGACCGCTGCTTTATAATATAGTTTTAGATCTGGTACAGCAAGTCCACCATCGTCAGCCTTTTTTTTCATTAATCCCCTTGAAATTCTTGACCTTTTGTTTTTCCAAATGAACTTTGCTACTATTTTTTCTAGATCTGTAAGATAATTTCTTGGGAGTTTGATTGGTATGGCACTAAATAAGTAAATTAGTTTGGGTAGTATTGTCATTTTTATTATATTTGCTCGGCCTACCCATGAGCATTTTAAGTTTTTCCAATTGACTAGGTCTGATTTGATTTGTGTGGAAAGTGTTTTGTAGTTTAGTTCATATAGTTCCTGACTATCTCTTGGCAGATAAATTCTCAAATATTTTATACTATCAACAGTTATTTTGAATGGAATTTCTTTTTGTATCTCTTGCTGCTGAACTTTATTGGTAATATATAAAAATGCTGATGATTTATGTGGATTTATTTTGTATCCTGCAACTTTGATAAAGTTGTGAATTGTTTCTAGTAGTTTTTTAGTTGAGTCTTTAGGGTTCTCTACGTATATCATCATGTCATCTGCAAAGAGTGATAATTTGGTTTCCTCATTACCTACTCTAATTCCTTTAATCTCTTTTTCTTCTCTTACTGCCAAAGCTAACATTTCTAAGACAATATTAAATAATAATGGTGACAATGGGCAGACTTGTTTCACTCCTGATCTTATTGGGAATGGTTCTAGTTTGACTCCATTACATATGATACTTGCTGAAGGTTTTAAGTAGATACTACTAATCATTTTAAGGAAAAGCCCATTTATTCCTATACTCTCCAGTGTTTTTAATAGGAATGGGTGTTGGATTTTATCAAAGGTTTTTTTCTGCATCTATGGAGATAATCATATGGTTTTTATTAATTTGGTTATTGATATAATTAATTATGCTAATTGTTTTCCTAATATTGAACCAGCCCTGCATTCCTGGTATAAATCCTACTTGGTCATGATGTATTATCCTGGGGATGACTTTCTGTAATCTTGTTGCTAAAATCTTATTTAAAATTTTTGCATCAATATTCATTAGGGAAATGGGTCTATAATTTTCTTTCTCAGTTTTCTCCCTACCTGGTTTAGCTATCAGCACCATATCTGTGTCATAGAAGGAATTTGGTAGTACACCTTCTTTCCCTATTTTTTCAAATAGTTTATATAGTATTGGGATTAATTGTTCTTTGAATGTTTGGTAAAATTCACATGTAAATCCATCTGGCCCTGGAGATTTTTTCTTAGGGAGTTGATTAATAGCTTGCTCTATTTCTTTTTCTGAAATAGGGCTATTTAAATAATTTATTTCCTCTTCTGTTAATCTGGGCAATCTATATTTTTGTAGATATTCCTCCATTTCATTTACATTATCAAATTTATTGGCATAAAGTTGGGCAAAGAAACTCCTAATTATTACTCTAATTTCCTCTTCATTGGAGGAAAGTTCTCCCTTATCATTTTTGAGACTAATAATTTGATTTTCCTCTTTCCTTTTTCTAATCAAATTAACTAAAGGCTTATCTATTTTGTTGGTTTTTTCATAAAACCAACTCTTACTTTTATTTATTAATTCAATAGTTTTCTTATTGATAAAAGACTTTTCTAAGGAAAGGACTTAAGCACAGATCAGGAGAGTAGTGACCACAAGTGACCGAGCACTTGGAACCAAAAATGTACAAACCTCCCAAAACTATCTCTTAAAACAGCACTGCAAAAATGTCTGAAGTTTAAGACTGTACTCCCACAGAAGGAACAGAGTCCAACTTTAATATAAAACTCAAAATTAAGAAATAAAGTGGAAATAACCAAAATAACCTGATCATAAAAAGTTTAATCTGGTGACTGATAGAAAAGATCAAGATACAAACTGGGAAGAAGACAACAAAGTCAAAATAGCTACAAGCAAAACCTCAAAGAGGAAAAATGTAAATTCCTAAAAGAGCTAAAAAATTATTTTCAAAATCAGTTGAGTGGAAGAGGAAAAATTAGGTTAAAAAATGAAGGTAAAGGAAAAAAATTATGAAAAGACAATTAACAGCTTAGTAAAAGTGGAAAACACAAAAAATATTGAAGACAATAACATCTTAAAAATAGAATTGACTAAATAGAAAAAAAGATGTATAAAAATGAACTGAAGAAAATAACTCCTTAAAAAAACAAAATTGGCCAAAGGGAAATAGAGATATAAAAAAGCTCAATGAAGAAAATAATTCATTAAAAATTAGAATTGAGCAAGTGGAAGCTAATGACTCAATTAGACATTGAGAAACAATAAAACAAAGTTAAAAGAAGAAAATGTGAATTATCTCATCAGAAAAACAACTAACTTAAAAAGATATTGAGAAAAGATAATTTAAGAATTATTAGACTATCTAAAAACCATATTAAAGAAAGTCTATATGTTTGTTGTTTCAAGAAATCATCACAGAAAACTGCCCTGATATCTTAGATCTAGAGGTTAAAAGAGAAATTGAAAGGATTTACCAATGATTATCTGAGATCCCAAAATAAATATTCACAGAAATATTATGGTAAAATACCAGAACTCCTAGATCAAAGAGAAGATACCCGTGGAGGCAGAAAGAAACCATTCAAATACAATGGTGCCACAGTCAGGATCAGAAAATTTAGAAGATTCTGCATTAAAGGAGCAGAGGCCTTGGAAGGTAATATTCTGGAAGGCAAAAGAATTAGAATCACAACCAAGAACCTACCCAGCAAAACTGACCATAAAATTCCAAGGAAAAAAATATTTAATGAAGTAAAGAAATTTCAAATATTTCTGATTAAAAAAAATAGAGCTGAACAGAAAATTTGACTTTTACATAAAAGACTTAAGAAGTGTAAAAAGAGAAATAATAAAAAAGAAATCATAAGGGAATTTAATAAGGTTAAATTGTTTACAATTCTATGTGGGAAGATAATTCATGTAACTTCTAAAAACTTTTAATTATTTTTTTAAAAAGCTAGAAAGATTCGACATAGAAGGCACAGGAATGAGTGAGTTGATTATGTTGGGATGATGTAAAAAAATGGATAGACAAGAAAGAGTGCTGCACTGAGAGAAGGGAAAAAGGAGAGGAAGAATGGGGGAAATTATGTCACATAAAAGAGGTATAAAAGGATGAGCTTTTACAATGGAAGGGAAATAGGGGTTAGGGTGGGGTAGGCAATATTTGAAAGTCACTTATTGGTTCAAAGAGGAAATATATGTATATGTATGTATGCATATATATGCACATGTGTGTTTATATAACACACACACATGCAAATAATACACACTCAACTGAGTATAGAAATACATCCTACCTAACAGGGAAATAGGAGGAGAAGGATATTAGAGAAAGAGGAGTTAGTGATAAAAGAGAATGGATAAAGGAAGGCAGTGGTCAGAAGCAAAACAGACTTTAAAGGAAGGACAGGATAAAAAGAAAGAGAAAAGGATAAACAGAAGAAATAGAATAGAGGGAAATTCACAGTTAATAATCATAACAATTAATGTGAATGGGACAAATTCACCCATTAAAGAGAAACAGATAGTAGAATGGATTAGAAACCAGAATTCAAAAATATGTTGTTTGCAAGAAACAGACTTAAAACAGAATGAAAAGCTAAAATAAGGAACTAGAGCAGAATCAATAGATTCAGCCACTGTAAAAAATGCAGGGGTAGTGATCATGATCTTAGACAAAGGAAAAGCAAAAATAGACCTAATTAAAAGAGATAAGCAGGGAAAATAAATACATCTTGCCAAAGAGCATCATAGAATGACATGATTTCCATTATGAACATATGCACCAAATGGCATAGGACCCAAATTCTTAAAGGCAAAATTAAAATTAAATGAATCACAGAAGGAAACAGTAAAACTATACTCATGGTGAATCTCAACTGTCTTCTCTCAGAGCTAGATAATTCTAACCATAACATAAATAAGAACTTAAGAAAAATGAACAGAATCTTAGAAAAGTTAACTGTGATAGACTTCTGAGAATAGAAAAAATACCTTTTCCTTGGCTATACATGACAGCTTCATAAAAATTGACCATATGTTAGGACATAAAAACCTTACCAAATGCAGAAAAGTAGAACTATTAAAGATACCCTTTTTCAGACTATAATGTAATAAAAATTACATTCACTAAAAGAAACATTTAATAAAGTGGAATCATAGACTAAAAGTTTGATCCAATCCAAAAGAATGAGTAGGTCAAAGAACAAATCATAAAAATAACCAATTATTTCATTAGAGAAAATTACAGCAATGAGACAACATAGCAAAATTTGTGGAATGTGATCAAAGTAGTACTTATGGGAAAATGTATATCTCCAAATGCTTACATCAATAAATGGAAGAAAGAGCAAATTAACAAGTTAGGCATGCAACTGAAAAAAAAACCTAGGGAAAAAAACAAATTTAAAAATCACCAATTAAATACAAAACTAAAAAGCAAAAGTGGGATTAATAAAACTGAAAGTTAAAAAATTGAATTAATAAATAAAACTCCCCTTTAGGGATTTTTTTAGGTTGATCATTATATTAATGATGTTCAGTTACATGGGAACTTACGAGCTAAGTGATCCTGGGCAAATCATTTAACTCTCTGAATACCAATTTGAGAATCAAAGGAAACTTTATGTATGTATATATAGAAAACATGTGGCAGGTATATACTTGTATATATATATATATATATATATATATATGTATATGTACATATATATATATCTTTATATGCACATGTACATGTGTACATATTCCACTTTTCACCATGTATTGCTCTTTGCAAATGTTAATCTATCTCTATAATTCCTAGTTATTATTTCTTTTATTTTATGGTAAATAAAAAAATCCTGTTTGATCAAACTTTTGTTTTTATTGTGTTTGACATCTTAATATATATGACCAGAAATATTCTATAGCTTCCTTCTTTAGGGGTTTCATTTTGCTCTTGATCTCTATTTCTCAAATAAATATTTTGATTGGTTTTAAATTGTTTACTTTGTTCTTTTCACTGCTTTGACTTCATGTGTCACCTTAACCTTTTAAATTTTAGTCACTGATTTAATCCCTAAACCTTCTGAAGTGTTTTTAGTTTTCTAAATTTCTTCCCCTCATGTTTATTGCTTTTAGTTGTACAATATATTTACATTTTCTATGGTATAGATCAGTTGGATGTTAATGTAATCTTCCCATGTCTTTTTTCTTTTACAGATCTTCAATAGTTTAAGTCTCTTCTGACCTGGTGATATTAAGGAGTATTCTTTGATAGCGTTCTTTTTTCTATGTTTTTTTTTTCCTATGGTTCTTATGTCACCATTTGTTGTATAAGGTGCTATGTGCATTTCCTGAAATGCTTTTTATACTTTCTGTCAAATATTGTGGAAAATGTGTTTCATGATGATTATAACAGATATCAGCTTTTTAAAAAAATTACTTTTAGTATTATTATTAGCTAGGTGTATTCACGAAGTCAAAGTAAAGACGGTCTTGATGGAATTCCAGTTTTAGTAGGTCCTATCTATTCAAATTCATTTGAGATTTTTGCTGATGTTTTATTTTTTAGATCTAATTTCTGAAGATGCATTAAGTACAGATCTTCAATGACCTCAGGCTTTTCAACTTTTCCCTTTTTGTTAGTTAACCAATTCCACTTCCTAGTTAATCTAGTTTAGGCTTAGGAATGAAGTGAAGTGGTGTTTTTTTTTAATAATTTCTCTTTATTGGTATATGTTATGTGACATTAAGCTGATATCACTGACAATTGAAAGTATGAATCTTGTACATATAACTGGTGGTATCTGTAACCAATTTGATTATGATGTAGTACTAGTACACAAAGTATTTAAGTTTTTTTCAAACCATTTCCTGTGAATTCATGCTTTGGAAATCAGTGCCATCTTTATGGATACCATTTACTGGATCAGGTGGAGTATTAGAATTTCTTATTCTTGTTATCTTGCTTCTTGATTCTAGGAGTCAGTTGATAATTTCTATGTTAGTCTGATCATCATGATGGTTTTGAGTATTGATAATCTATAATGCTGTGCTACTGCTTCAATTTCTTAGATTTATGGGGGCAATTTTATCATCATAATCATCGTCCATAGAAATCAGCTTCCTAATTTCCATTGTGCTAAATATAATCTTCTCAGACTAATTTTAGAGGTTTAGAATCCATTAACTAATGCTATTCCTATTTACTTAGCTTTCTCCTCCCAACAACTACAATTTACTCATTTACTTTTTCCACATCCAATCATGAAAGTTGTCCAAAAGTAGAAAGAGCTACCTTGAGAAGTAGGAGATTTCCTTCCATTAAAGGTATTCAAGTCAAGGCTGTATATTGCCAAGGCAATTTCTTGTTCAGGAAAAGAATGGACTAGGAGAAATCTATGGTCTTTTCTAGATCTGAACATTTTTGATAATCCCAAAGATAATTTGCTTATTAGAAGGTTGGTATTTTACCTTTCTCTTGCTCATACCAAACTAAGACCATCTCTGAGTCTTTTTTTCATATGTTCTACCCATACAAATCTTTCTGTTTTTCAGCATGGTTCATTTCTTACTTCCCCTTGAAGTCTTCTTCAATTTTTCAGCCTACCATCATCTCTCTTCTCCTTTGAATTCTTAGATCACTTATAGTCTGTACCTCAATGTGGTTGGTTGCATTACTCTTAATGTTTTGTGTGTATTAGTCCAAGCTCTCCAATAATCTTATAAGTTCCTTTGAGAACACAGGTAAAGTAACATGGCTTCTCATATATCCAAAAGATGGAATACTGTATTGGGTTTTAGAGGCACCTGATATATCCCTTTTCACAGAATTTTACTTAGAAAGGAAAATAGTAGTCATTTATCTCAACCCATAGAGAAAAGAATCACCATGACAACATACATAACTAATGGTCAGCTAGCCTCTGCTTGAAGATTGATCACTTTTAATTCAACTATCATTTATTAAACCTACTAGTGTTAGGCACTATACTTAGTGCTGGAAATATAAAAATTAAAAAATGATTTCATTCTTGCCCTCAAGGAGCTAGCCTTCTATGTCCTAAGACTAGCTAATTTTTCCATACCCAAGAAAATAAGTCTGGCAGCTTACATTTTTGCTTTGAAAAGTCACTGGCCTGGTCCTAAAATGTCATCAACTGGATTCTTAAGAGTCATAAATTCAGATCTGGCTAGAGAGCCCCTTGGAGATTGCAGGTCATGGAGCATATATATGTGTGTGTGTGTGTGTGTGTGTGTGTGTGTATGTGTGTGTGTGTATACATATATATTTGCATATACTTTGTAAAATTAAACTTTAATACTCTTTGTTCTAGGTAATACAACTTCTATTTGTTATCACACTAAGAATGTCCTTCTAGAAAGTGATAAAAAGTAGCATGACAGAGTAGGAAGAGCACTGAGCATGGAGGAGTCAGGTCACCTGGCTTTAAATTCTGGTTCCATCACAAGTTGCAAGACCTGGAGGATTTGTCTTACTTCCCTGAGACTTGAGAGAATCAGTATGGCACAGGAATGAAAAGAGTGCCGAACTTGAAGTCAGGAAAATCAGATGCAAATAGGACCCCATACACTTAACTCCCTCGATGAGGCTGGATAACTTAATCAGCATCTATTAGAACCAGTTTTTTTTTTTCATTTATGAAATTAAAAGGTTGGACTCTGTGTCTAGATTTAGGAGTTTAGAGGTGGGTGTTTCTATCAAGCTTCTCTTTTTCTTGAGGAAAACTGATTTGAGTGTTTAATAGGTTCTACAGATGGTGTAAATTGGGATTTCTTCTTTTTGAGCAGGATTTGCGCAATTATCATTACAGGTTAGTTGACTCTATTAGCATAGTTTGAATTGTCATCTTAGAATAGTTCTCTTTGGAAATAAATTGGATCAGTCCTATAAAATAATAACATGGTCCAATATTGGATTAAATTATAAATTTTAAAAAACCTATATCATGTCAGGAAGTGAGTTCCTCCCCAGTGGCCTACGTTCCCAGCTCCTCAAAGACTGGGAAGCCCCCTTAAATACTTTGAACATGTAATAGAAGAAGACACACTCCAATAGGAAGACCAGCACTTGAAATTAAATTCAGATGTGAGGCAACATGATGAAATCCAGCATTAATATAAAAACTTGACAACTCTAAAGCATCCATATTTTGTGTTTTACTTAAGAAAATAGTTCATGTAGTAATTAGTCAGCATAAGCAATGCATATTACCCTGTGCTTCTTTAAGAACTGACCATCTAGCTGTAAAGACAAGACAGTCATTGACCACACTTTGGTATAATGGTGAATACCATATTTCCAGCTTTGATATATGTTACAAAGCCTTGAACAAGTTTCTTTACCTCTCTCAGAATGAGTTTCCTTTTCAGTTAAGTGGGAATAATAAAAGTTGTTCCACCTTCCTTTTAGGGCTGTAATTTGTAGTCCGGGGGGGGGGAGGGATTATCAGTGTACTCTGCTCTGTACTGGCCACATATAGGGACTATTGTGTTCAGTTCTAGGCAGCACATTTTGGAAGTAATACATACTACAAGCATGTCCTAAAATCTATGATTGGCCTGGTGAACACCTAGGGACCGTGTCGTATGTAAATTAGTTGGAGAAAATGGGAATATTTAGTACAGAAAAGAAAAGACAATATTTGATGTTTAGTAATTTCAGTTGTGTCTGACTTTTCATGATCCTATTTGGGGTTTTCATGGCAAAGATACTCGAGCTGCTTATCCTTCCTTCCCTGACAGATGAGGAAACTAATTTTCAAATATCTGAAAGCTTCTCTCCTAAATGACAGGGATTGGACTTGTTCTGCTTTGTAGAAGTTGTAGAACAAAATATTGTTTTAATATGAGGAAAAACTTTCTGATTAGAGCTATCTAAAAGTGGAGTGGGACTTCCTCAGGAAGCAATGAGTTCTTCTTCATTATTTTGACGGTTCAGTCTATGACCTTTAAGGCTCCTTGTAAATCTGATATTTGTTAGTACTGTACATAAAGCACTGTACTAATATAAGCTTATTAACATCATTCATTTATTCAACAGGCATTTATTGAGCAACTACTACAAATATCATTACAGGACCAGTAATATTTGTACTACTGAGTTAAACTGACAGTAGTAGTGATATTTCAGAGAAGGAGGATAAATGTGTGAGTTGGAGTGTTCAAGGAAGGCCTAATAGAAAAAGCAAGATTTTTTTTACTACATCAGTGGAAGGATGAGATGTGAATTGGGGGAGGGAAGATGGAGAGTAGAAAATATTGCTCAATGCTTTCTTCTTCAAAGGAAGAAAAAGAGACTTAAGATGTTTAGGGGATAGTGAGGAGCCTCGTCTGGCTGCAGCAGAGGGTCCATATTGGGAATATGGGAAATAAAGTGGGAGGGTAGAGTGGGAGGCTCTAAATGTCAGGTAGAATTTAGATGGTACCTTGTAGTCAATGAGGAGCTACAGCAGTGCAGTGAGGATGAAAATGTTCTTGGAAGATTAATCTGATGGTAGTATGTACAATGGGTTGGAACATAGTCTCTCAATTTAGAGGTTATTTCCGTCATCCCAGCATGAGATGATGAGGGTCTGGAAAAGGATCAGAGCACTGGGAATAGAGAGGAAGGAACAGATGCTAGAGATATTTTGAAGACTTAAAAGGAATTAGTTACTGATTTCATACAAAGAATAAAAGAGAGCAGTGAATCAAAGATGAGTGAGGTTTTGAATTTGGGCATATGGGAGAATTGTGGAACCATTGATGGAAATTAGAAATTGGAAAGGAGATCTGATTTTTAGATAAGAGAACACAGACTGAACTGAATGCTATAAACAGCCCTGATAATGCTATTAAAAGATTGAATAATAATGGTACAGTACAACTATTAATATTCTGTCCCTAAAAAGATTTCTACTTTTATCCAAATCTTAAGTAGACCACAAAATCACATGATTTCAGAGGTAGAAAGAACATTAGAGACTCCAAACTAACTTATCCCTGCACAAGAGCAGCCTCTGTGACAGTAAACAAATGGTCATCCAGCTTTTGCTTGAAGGCCTCCTCAAGGAGAACCCACTAAGTCCCAAACAAAATTATAACTAGGGAAGGGCAACCTGGACTTTGCCCCTGAATTTTGACACTTAGAAGGAGGTGATAACACTTGAAATCCTTTAGCACATAGAAAACAATTAATTTTAACATGGAGTTAACATGAATAACTGCTTAAAATAGAAGGCTACGAAATGGTCCTTTCCCATTCCTCTAAGCCTATGTTTACCCTGCCATCTTTTCTCAGTCTGTGAGGGTCTACCCAGAAGTGGTTTTGCTGGGGAGGGGTGTAAAAAAGTGATTTCATACCCATGGAAGCCAGTGTCTTTGGGTCCCTCATACTGTGTGTACTCTTAGCACACCTCTCCCCTTCAACACCAAACCCATTCTAAGTTGATTTGAAGGTACCTTTTATGTTTAACATATTTTGTGCTACTTGTTCCATTTACCAGAATTGCTAGTTACTGTTCTTCTCCTGAGACAATTTATTCTATTTTGGGGTAACTCTCATTGCTAATAATTATCATTATGCTATGAAATTATTGTCAGAGGAGAAAGTGTTGGCCCAGAAGTGCTGACCTTGAAATCATTGGCCCTCCATTCAAATCCTGCCTCTGCCATCAATACCTCTGAGAACCAGAACAAGACAATCTCTCTAGCTCTCAGTTTCTTATCTGTATGATGAGGCAGTTGGACCAGAGGATCTCTAGATGCAAGCTTTAGATTTATGATCCTGTAATGTCATCATCAGTGTTTATTTAGAACTCATTCATACATTCAGCAAATATTTATTGAGCCTCTAATAAACACCAGCCAGGCATTATGTTTAATCCAGGACATGTTGTTACCTTTTCTTTAATCCTCAGAAGTATTAGTTGATGCTCTCAGGTGCAATGTTCTTATTAGTGCCAGTAAATTTAGGAAAGAGGGACTTAATTGTGGTATGCAATATATGACAGATTAGTAAATCACTGCTTAAAACAAAATAAAAAGAACGAAAGTTGGATATGGTGAAGGAATTTTGATTTTTTTAGAACTTGAATTCTTAGATCTTGTAAAAGGGTTATTGATTGTGGTACTAAAGCCTTTCTTTAATTGGAAAACTCTAAAAATAATGCCTAGCCAAGACCTGAACAATATATTTTCCATGGAGACATGGAATAAGGGAGCAAAGCGAGCCAAATGACATATGCATGTAGCTCAGGTTCTGCTTGTAATTAACTAAGGTGGGCAGAATGAAGTAAATCAATATAAGACTTGGAGGCTGTTTGATAACCGATCAATCTATAAACATTTATTAAGCACCTACTATGTATCAAGAACTGTGCTAAGAAGCAAAAGACAGTCCCTGCCCTGTGAGAGGTTAATAGGAGCAGATGAAAGATGTGGCCCAGAATCGGGAGAACCCATGGTACAAGTAACATTGGACAAAGAATATTTGCTAGAATAAAACTACTCAAATAGGAGCAGAAAGGGGGCAGGCAGTTAGGTGAAAAATGGTAAAAGAACATACCTCACATGGCAATTGGATTGTACACAAAGTGTCCCACCTCCTGTGGGGGCTTGGACATGTTATCTTCAGAATAGACATGAGGTGGGGTGTAAGCCCCCAAAGTAGAAGCATCACTGGGAAATCAGTGTGGGGAGTACTGAGTAAGGACAGACGTGGAAGAATGATGCTAAAATGAGGAGAAAGAAAAGGCATTAGGGCTGTCAAGGCAATTAATTGGTAGAGAATTTACATCCCACAGCTAATGTCAGAGCCCATGTAACTGGGGGACGAGGTATCAAAGCAGTAAACCTAGACACTACTGATGTAGATACAAGACAGGTACCAGGCAGTATGGGGGGGGGTTACATTTTTCTCCATGTGGCAGCCTATTCCTTATTGTAGACTTCCCGACTATGCAAATAAGAAAGCAAAAACAAGTGGAACAAGAACAGAATGTGCACTGTACTTGAGGAAAAAAAAAAACAGGCCTTTAGCCAGTAAGCTTCAACCCAGAACAATCAATTTTCCATATTGTTGGTCTATTTTTTCAAAATTCTGAGTGGGACAATTGTTTCAGCCCATTTGAACAGTTTTAATATAGTTTAAAAGAGTAGAAGGTAGGGGGCCTTTTATACAGATGAGTCAGATGAAAATTGCTTGTACATTTTTATTGATCAAAACCCACCCATAAATTGTGAAGTCAGAATTCAACTTCCTTTTTCTTCCTGCCCCCATAAGGGTCCCTGAGATGGCAGCTCATTAACTCTGCCCTGAAATTGTCAGACAAGCTGATGGACCATGATAAACAGTGGGCCCTTTGAGAATGAGTCATGATCAGCAGTAATTACAGCATCCTTGTTGAAAATATATCCAGGACTCTTGAGGTCTGGGCTTGATGATCTCAAAGGTCCCCTAGATTCTCTGATGCAAATAATTGTATGGTTAGAATGAAAAATTATTCCTCATAGCAACCCTGTAAATGAGATTTTAATGATTATCTCCAATAAAAGTGAAGACCATGTCTTTTACTTTGCAATAAATACTTATTGAATGAAATGAATCAATGAAAATGAGTCCTAGAGTTGCTGAATTCAAAATGGTTACTTCTGTCTAATCCCCTGGTTCCTATGTTGGGGCTCCCCATTTCCTAGAGAATAAACACAATCTCATTATCCTGGTATTTAATTCCCTCTATACTTTGGTTTCCATTTAACTTTCTTTTTGTTCCTCAATAGTATTTTATTTTTCCAATTACATGTAAATAGAGTTTTCTTTTATTATTTATTAAAGCTTTTTACTTGCAAACATATTCATGGGTAATTTTTCAACATTGACCCTTGCAAAACCTTCTGTTCCAAATTTTTCTCTCCTCCCCCCACCTCCCCTAAATGGCAGGTAGTCTAATACATGTTAATTATGTTAAAATATATGACAAATTGAATATATATACATATTTATACAGCTATTTTGCTGCTCAAGAAAAATAGAATCTACAAGAAAAAAAAAACCTGAGTAGAAAAACAAAATGCAAGCAAACATCAACAGAACACATGAAAATACTATGTTGTGGTCCACACTCAGATCCCACAGGCCACTCCCTGGATGTAGATGGCTTTCTTCATCACTGAACAACTGGAACTGGCTTGAAATATTTCATTGTTGAAGAGAGCCATGTCCATCAGAATTGATCATCATATAGTCTTCTTGATGGTGCCGTGTACAATGATCTCCTGGTTCTGCTCATTTCACTCAGCATCAGTTCATGCAAGTCTCTCCAGGCCTCTCTGAAATCGTCCTGCTGGTCGTTTCTTACAGAACAATAATATTCCATAACATTCATATACCATAATTTATTCAGCCACTCTCCAGTTGATGGGCATCCATTCAGTTTCCAGTTTCTAGCCACTACAAAAAGGGCTGCCACAAACATTTTTGCACATGTGGGTCCCTTTCCCTCCTTTATGATCTCTTTGGGATATAGGCCCAGTAGAAACACTGCTGGGTCAAAGGGTATGCACAGTTTGATAACTTTTTGAGCATAGCTCCAAATTGCTCTCCAGAATGGTTGGATCCGTTCACAGTTCCACCAACAATGTATCAGTGTCCCAGCTTTCCCACATCCCTCCAACATTCATCATTATCTATTCCTGTCATCTTAGCCAATCTGACAGACGTGTAGTGGTACCTCAGAGTTGTCTTAATTTCTCTGATCAGTAGTGATTTGGAGCACCTTTTCATATGACTAGAAATAGTTTTAATTTTATCATCTGAAAATTGTCTATTCATATTCTTTGCCAGTTCATATTCTTTCCTCAATTTTTCTCTTATTATACTTATTTGTATAAGATAGTGCAGTGGATAGAGTGATGGGCCTGGAGGAATGAAAAACCTGAGTTCACATCTGGCTTCAGACACTTAGTAGCTGTGAGACCCTGGGCAAGTCACTTAACCCTATTTGCCTCAATTTTCTAATCTGTGATGAGCATCCAGTTTACCTTAGTTTCCACATATGCAAAATGAGCTAGAAAAGGAAACAGCAGACAACTCCAGTACCTTTGCCAAGAAAACTCCAAATGGGGTCATGAAGATTTGGAGGTGACTGAAATGACTGAACTATAAACATTTTGTGCGCATATGCTCCTAGGAAACAAGAATTTTGAAGTAGGGAGTATTTCACCACAGAGTCTGACACAGAGTTGATGTTTATCAAGTGTTTGCTGAATTTTGGATTGACAGTCACACTCTTGAAAGAGAATTTCTATTAATTTTGTAAAATGATTAATATATATATATATATTTTCTGTCATCAGTTGCCTTTTCAGTAATATCTGACTCTTCTTGACCCCATTTGGAGTTTTCTTAGCAAAGATACTGGAGGGATCTACCTTTTCCTTCTCCAGCTCATTTTACACATGTGGAAACTGAGGCAAGCAGGGTGAAGTGACTTGCCCAGGATCACAAGGCTAATAAGTGTCTGAGGACAGATTTGAACTCAGGAGGATGAGTCTTCTTGACTCCAGGCAACTTGGCAAACTTTACATTGCTATATGAAGGTGAGCTATCATTATAAAATTATGATTATCTTCTCCTAAGCACAAAGCAGGTGCTTAATAAGAGTTTGTTGGATTGAATTGTGTTTAAATACATTTTGGGGCTGTTGATCTCTATGGCGGCAACAACTATATTTGGAGGGCAAGATAATATCCTCATGGTGAACTCTTTACATCCTAAATGTCTGAGTCAGGACCATGAGTGATGAGTGGAATCTAGGGAATAGGCAAGAGGTACTTAAGCACTTAGTACTTGGTTCTAAGTATTGTGTTTACCCAACCATTCATTTACTTTACAGAATGCTGTCTATTACTACTGGTTTGCTGCACCTTCCAAGAGAGCTGAGACCCAGACGGGAAGATAAACTCTTTGGTTTTTCCTTTTTCTCTTATCGCTGAAAATACATTTTGTCTTAATGAGCTGGTATGGTAGGAAAAAAACAAGCAAAAAAACTCCCACTTGTTCTAGAATCAAGGGAACAGCAAGAAGATGCATCAAAGGATACATTGGGGGAAATAAGATATGAGACTGGAAAGATGAGGAGAATCGGGTTATGAATGACTGAAATACCAACAAAGGGTTTGTATTTCATCCTGAAAGTGATAGGGAGCCATTGGAGTTGAATGAGCAGGGGAGTGGCAAGGGCACTTTTGAAAAATGAGGTCGGGGGCTGAATGGGGAGAGATCTGAGACAATGGAACCTACCATCAGGCTACTGCAATAGCCCAGGTGTGAGGTGATATAAGTGTGCCCTAAGGAGGTGCCCTGCGGAGAAGGGGCACATATGAGAGACATTACAAAGGTGAAGGCAACAGACTTTGTCAACAAATTGGAGATGGAGGGGTGAGAAGGAGGGAGAAATGGAGGAAGACATCTGGGCTGAACATCTGGGGGACCGGAGGGATGCTGTTGCTCTTGACAGTAACAGGTGAGTTTGGAAGCAGATTAGAGGAAAGCTAATGAGTTCAGTTTTGAACATGCTGAGCTTAAAATGTCTACTGGACATTCAGTTTGAGATGTCTCGAGGACAGTTACAAATTTGAGAATGGAGGTTAGTAGAGAAGTTAGGGATTTGAGAATCATCAATAAAGAAGTGATAATAATCATGGAAGTTGTTGAGATAACCAAGTCAAATAGCAGAGAGGGAAAAAAGAAAAGTCTGTTATGGTTAGTGGGCTTGAGCTATATGAGAATTTAGCAAAGAAGATTGAGAAGGAAGGTTCTGATAGGTAGGAGGAGAAAAAAAGAAAAAGTAGAGTCCTGGAAACTTAAAGAGAAGAGAGAATCAAGGATGATCAGCAGTGTCAAAAACTAGAGAGATGTCTAAAAGTTTGAAGATTGAGAAAAGGCCACTGGGTTAGGCAATGAGATCATTGATCAATTTGGAGAGAATGGTTTTGGTTGAATGATGACATCAAAAGCTGGATCATAGAGAGTTAAGAAAAGAGCAAGAGGATAGGAAGGGGAGATACCAATTGCAGAAAGTCTCCCTTTCTAGAAACAAAAGGAAAAAGACATAGGGAGTGTTAGCAGAGATGAAAAGATCAAATTATGAATTTTGTAGAGAGGGAGACATGAGCATGTCTATGGGGAGTAAGGAAGGGTCACCAGACAGGAAGAGATTGAAAATAAATGAGAAAGTGAGGATGACAGAAGGAGGAAATTATTGGAGAAGATGGGATAGAATGGGATCACTGTAGAGAAATTTGGCATTTTATGCCCTCTACAACCCAGCCACCTTTGGAGAATTGTTTGCTCATATGCTTTGTCTGTTTATCTATTGAGGAGTAAGTTTTGGTTTACATATGTGGCATATATATTTACATATAAAGATATCTTGTTTTTAAAATAAATCTTGAATACCAAATCTCAGAGAAATTTTATACAAAGATAATTTCCCCCCACTCAACAACCTTTCTTCTTATACTAGGTACTTAAATTGTATTTGTGTTGTACCTTTTCAGTTTCACTTAGTGAAAATCAGCTATTATATCTTCTTTTAAATGTCTCTACCTTTTATTTGGTTAAGAGTTCATCTTCCACTTACATCTAAAAAAAGGTCTATGATAAGCTTCTGTTCTAATTTTTTTATAGTATGATTTATAATATTTAGATCAGGTATCCATTTAATATATCTTGTGAAATAAATATACTGTAAAGTATTTGAAACCTAATTTCTGCCAGATTGCTTGCCGGTTTCCTCAGAAGTATTTTTTAAACCAAGAATTATTTCCCAAATCATTTATGTTCCCTGAATTAATGAACACTGAGTTATTGAGTTGTATTACTTTGGATTCTTCCTCATTGAGCTCATTCCATTTATCTACCTCTCCATTTTTAACTAATACCAGATGATTTTGATGACTGCTGCCTTATAATTTAGTTGAAGGTCTGGAACTTATATTCCTCCAGTTTTTCTACCTCTTTTCATAATTTTGATATTGCACATTTTTCCAAATGAATTTTATCATGTTGTATATAGCATTCTTTTGATAATATGGTTGCATTGCATTAAAACTATAAACTAACTTTGGTAGTATTGTCATTTTAATTACATTGCCATTGCTTAGCCATGAGTATACCATATTTCGCTAGCTATTTGTGTTTTCTTTATTGTTTTAAAGAATACTTCATAATGGAACCTATACAAGCATTTTGTGTGCTTTTATATTTTGATCTCTAGATAGTTTATGTATTTTTATTTATCTGGAAAGTGATTTCCCTTTTTATTACTATCTCTTGAATTGTTATTATATAGAAATGATTGAGTTTTAAGAGTTTTTATTTTGTAGAATGCAACTTTTTTGAAACTCCTGTCTCAAATTATCTTTACTGATTCCCTAGAATTTTCTAGCTTAAACATATCAATAAAGAGTTTTACTTTCTTTCTCTCTCTTTGCTCTTACTATATTTATTTTTGTCTTATTGCTATAAAAATTATCAAATGATAATGAGGAAAATGGACATCCTTGCTTTACTTCTATATCAAAAAAGCTTCTATACATTCTTATGGCACATGACACTTTTGGTTTTAGATATATATATATTTTATGATATAAAAGTTTCTTTGTGCCTATACTTTATAGGCTTAAATGATTACTGTTTGAACTCTTCAAACTGATTACCATTTTTATTGTATTACAATCTCTTAAGAATATATATTTTTTGCTATATTTGACATTAATTTGCAATATCTATGACTTAATACTTAGTCAATTTTTATAAATGTTCCATCTCTTATTGATAAATATATTCTCTAACAGTCTCATTTAGAAGACACTATGCATATTTAAAGCCTCATTTCTCCAAAAATTGGTTGAAGATTCTATTTCCTCTTTTGCTTATCTTTCTGTTAAACATTTCAAAAACTGAGCAAGGGATATTGAAGTTTTCTATTATTTTACCATCTATTTTTTCTCAAAGTTCAGCTAATTTTTCCTGTATGTATTTTAGATATTAATGCATTTGGAGTTTATGGGTTTAATATTGATGTTGTTTTATTTTTCTATGGTTCCTTTCAGCATAAGGTAGTCTCCTTGTTTATGTCTTTTGATTTTGTGAATGTTTTTGCTTAGTGTAATAGTATGATTGCAACTTTTAACTTCTGGATTTAGTTGACATTGTTTTATTTTTCCTAAGCCCATTTATATTCTGTATATCCCTTCATTTTTTAGGTATGTTTCTTTTAAGGTATAGATTATGAGGCTTTGTTTTCTTATCCAAGCTGTCATAATTTTTTCATTTTTTTGGATCATTGAATCCATTGACATTTACTTTTATGAGTTAGATTTATTTCCTTCATTTGTCTCTAATAGCTTTCCCCCCCCCCAAATGGGAATTTTCCTTCTCTTTTTCTGTAAACATAGCACTTTGCTCTTGTTATTTTAGTTTATCTACTTTAAGATAAACTCATTACCACCATTTCTCTTCCCTTTACATTCAAGGCCCTCCCTTTTTATGTGTTATCTCCTTTCAGTTTTGCACATTGATTAGTTTTTTAATTTTTTGCTAAATTTCCTCCCCCCCATCCTCTTCTTCCCTCAAAACTTACGTGTAAATTTCCTTTCCTTCAACTTGTTTTCTTAGTTTTTTTATTTAATTTTATTTTCTGCTCTTTTTTTCTAAGATGAATCTTTATTCTCTTAATTAACTTTCCTTTCCATATATTGTAGACTATTATTTAATTTGATTTTCTTTCTAGGAATATTACAAATATCTTTTTATTGAATGTCCATCTTTTTTCATTGGTGGCTAGGCTCAGATTTTCAGGGCATCTCACCTTGAGTAGCATCTTGAGCTCCTCTATTTTTCAGAATGTTATGCCATTTGTTACTGTGTTTTCTGATAAGCACAGAATATCCTTCCATTATTTGAATTTTTCCTTTATATTGGAAGGTCTTCTAATTACAAAATTTGTTTTTTGTTGTAATTGTCAAATGTTAAGAGTTTGCAATATGTGGTGGTGGTGGTTTTTGGAAGCAATCTATGGATTCTTTCAATTGGCACTTTGTTTCCTGTGTTCTTAAGTGTTCTGGGAAGTTTTTTTTTTGTTTGTTTTTGTTTTTTTAAAATTTCTTGTATTATAATGGTCAGGTTTTTATTTTATTGGTCTTGCTCTACTTAGAGAATTATAATGCTTGTTTCTCTGCATACTGCCTCCAAGATTAGTATTTTTTGCTTACATGGTTATATTTTCTTTTAATATTGGCTTTTTGCTTCTGCTAATTATTTCTGCCTATAGATCTTTCTGTGATTCCATGGTCTTTTGAGAAAACACAGGGTCCTCTGTCTCAACAGGTGTTGATTCGTTTTCGCTTATCTTACAATATTTACTCAGAGATTTCTAGACATTTTTAGCTGCTCTCAAGGTCATATTCCTTTCCATTATTCATATGTTTTCCACTGATCTATTTGCTTATGCTCCAGGTTTTTAACTCAGTTTTATTCCTCCTGAGATCTTGTGCAATTTTAGGTCTTATTTCCTTTTATTCCCTCTCTTGCACACTTTCTTACTCCTTCTTCTTTGATCTAAGATGTAGATGTTCTTAAAGCTGGACCTTAAAGCCCTCTGGGTCTTTTCCTATTCTAAGTAGCCTCTGTCTCTACCCTCAATCAACTTCTGGTGGGACAAAGGGGAAAGCAGAAGAGTCCCACAGAGTGCCACATGTAAGCATCCTGCCCCAATCTCCTGTTCCTCAACTCTCTGGCGGAGCTCTGTGGCAACACACAGCACTATCATGTTGCTGTCCTAAGTATAACTAGCATTTCTCCTTTGATTTTTCCATGGCACTGGGAGGAATAGGGGGTAGACTTGAGTTCTAGTACAAGCTAGTGGATTGGCTTATGGGGGCCTGCCCAAGGGTGGGGGGCAGCAGAATGGGTCCTAAGTACATATTTCCATCTAGTATCTGAAAATTTCTCTGAACTGAATCAAAAGATGTGAGAATAGACTATGACTTCTTATACTTCCTTCAATGAATAATATAATATTGTAGCATCTTAACTATTGTATTTTATCTCAATAACATTGAGAATACAAAAATGATAAGTGTGGAAATATGTATACATATATTAGATTTGTCAAGTATTCTAACATAATTAACATGTAGTGGATATCCTGCCATCTAGGGAAGGGGTGGGGAGTAGGGGGGGAAAATTTGTAACAAAGCTTTGTAAGGGTTAATGTTGAAGATTTACCCATACATATGTTTTGCAAATAAAAAGTTTTAATAAAAAAAATTGAGAACAGTAGAAAAGTTGTAAAACATAGGAACAAATTAAAGGTAATTTAGGCTGGATTTTTTAAAAAGATGATTATTTCTTAAAAACAAAATATCCCTGGAATAAGATAGTGCATTTAAATAAATGTAATGTGGTGTTTGGTTCAATGAAATAAGGGATACCTGCCTGAACTTGAGTGTTTTTCTTCCGGCATAGGCAGAGATTCAATGCAAAGGAAACATCATTGTTCCTTGATAAAATATGTACACAAAAAAGGGTTTAATCAGCTCATTGAAAGAATCTAGTATTTCAAAGCTAGTTTATTATGATCAAAAGTGATTAATTCTTGATCCTGGCATCCTTTAGTACAAACATTTGTTATAAGTAACCTGAGTAATGCTGAAGTCTAACCTGGGTTTCACCTTATTGAGTTCATAACAGATTTGGATGTAAGGACATTCAATTCAGCAGCAAGGGGCCAGAACACGGGGATGCATGAGTTACAACTGGGGAATTAACAGAAATGTATTTCCTTTGGGAAGAAAAGGGATAAACTTATGGTATAGTTCTCTAGTATTTTAAGCACACTAGTTAATGCCCAAGAGTACCTGTGGTATAGTGGGCAGTATGTTGTTCTGGGAAATATATCACATTCTTGGAGAAGAGTCAATCTCTGGTTTTGAGCTTCTAATTTCAAACATATATGCAGGAAAGAACATTAAAAATAGTGTAAAAAGAAGTATAAAAATCAAATGTGAATCATGCTGCCGCAAACAGACCATGTAAATATAGGCACATGCACTCTATTGGTTAGGTATCCCAGGAAATTAATCTAGTGAGAATTCAGCCCCACATTCTACTTTAAAATATAATCACAGAATGTTTAGGTTGGAGGGCATCTTGGAGATCCCTTCCTCCAAACCCCTAATTTTAAAGATGAGGAAATTAAGATCTCTACAAGTCAAATAACTTGCCCAGGACACCATTTCTAGTTAGTTGCAGACCCAAGATCAGAATTCAGGTTTTTTAATTTCCCAAAAAGAAGAATTTCCACTACAATGATCTAAAAGGATAACTAAAGAAACCAGTTCAGCTCAGCAGGATGAATTAGCTATCAGATGCTTTATGCCTTTTACTCATATGTAAAAGAAGATGACAACATAGTCCTCTGATTATAAAAGTGCCCCTCTTTTCACCAGCATTTAAAAAGAGATATAAGGTCTTAAATGTTTTTATCTTTCAAAAAGGAAGGACTTCCTTGTAGATTTCTACTTGGGTCTTGGTTACAATTCCTTCTCTGCTACTCATCACTTGGGTGACTGAAATTCTATGTGAATCAGTTTCTTCATTATTTAAACTTAGGGGGTTTGGACTAGATGATTTTGAATCTATTGTCCGCTGGACACTACTAATCACTAGTATTTACACAGTACTTGAACATTTCTTTATCTACTTGATCTCATTTGAGCCTCAAAAAACTTTATAAGGTTTGTACTAAGGACCTCATCTTATATTTGAGGAAATTAAAGCTCTCAAAAAAAGTTAAGTGATTTTCTTATGCTCATACAATTAGAAAATAGCAGAGGCAGAATTTCCATGTCTTCCTGATTTCAAGTCTGGCAATCTATCTACTAGGTCATTTTTAAAAGGATGGGATCTCAGGAACATAGATTTAGTGATGGGAAGGATCTTTATAAGTTATCTGGCTTGGGGAAGTTAGGTGATGCAGTGAATAGAGTACCAGCCCTGAAGTCAGGAGGACCTGAGTTCAAATCTGAACTCACCCACTTAACACTTACTTGCTGTGTGACCCTGAACAAGTCACTTAATCCCAATTACCTCAGCAAAAACAAACAAACAAACAAAAACACAAGTCATCTGGCTCCTGCTTTCTTTTCATTTTTACAGATGAAAAAACTGAGGTCAGAGAGGTTAAATATCTTATCACAAATTAATATGGGTAGTAAATGGCAGTCAGAATTTGAACCCAGTTCCTTGACTCTAAATACACTTCCAATACTATGGCGTGATGGGGTTTTTCTTTCACTTTTATATGTGAAAAATCATTGTCAGATCATCCAGAGGAAACATTTGATGCATTGTTACCTCTCCATCTGCTATGTGAGAACGGACCCAACCTTGAGACATGTCTGTTGGGAGTTGGTAGGGCCGATTCATTCACCAGAATTGGTTGGGTTAGAGAAGAAACAAACTTTCAAGTTGGAAAATGAAAAGAAATGGGAAATCTGGGAGTCATCAGGAAATGTTTGATGCTTTAAAAGACTGATCGCAAGTTAAACAGGTTAATGTGACATTTCAAAGGGATTTTGAAATTTAATAGCCTTCCCTGGCAGCTGATGTTTAATCTGTAGTTGTAAGGCAAATGTTGAATTTCTTCAAAGTAACAATGGTAAAGTAGAATGGCAATGTATGTTCAACACAGAGGTAGAGGGTTGGGTTGTTTCTCCTGACCAAATATACATACATACTATACATACATAGATACATACATAACACACACATATTAACAAATGGAGAAAAACATCTGGTCTGCCCTCCATCCCACTTTCTTCATGATCAAAGGCAGCTTCTGTTATATTTATTTGTTTTCCAAATTCTGAAGAACCAGGGAGAGTGAGATCAAAAAAAGGAGGAACCATAAACAATACTACAAGTCGAATCAGAAGGAGACCCTATTTATCCTCCTTTTTAAACCAAATATTGGTTCTAGCCACAAGGAGATTATTAACTATCATTCTGTAATGCTGAAGTGATTAGGATTCATTTTGTCTTTTTGTCCTATTAATTTTATTTTTTTTATTTTCTTATTAAAAATATTCTGCAGTTGGGCAAACTATTCAATCCACTGAGGATACCTACTTATCTGAGACATGTGTTATACTGACCCAAGAAAGTTTCTGGGAGCATATTTAATTGCTTAAGAATTAGAATGGAAAAAATGGGATGCCATTGTTTATGTAGCATGTCCCACCTCATGGTCTCAGAGCTAAGATTTCAGAAAATGCTTTCTAAATAATTCAATAAACAAATGAAAATTGTGATAGGAGAGTTAAAGAATGAAGTATGCAGTGATCTACAAAATCATAAAATGTTAGAGCTGGAAGTGATCATACTCATCTCATTTTACAAATGAGGACCGGGAAATTGCTCTCACAGATCATCTTTTTATTGTCTAGTTGTTTATAGTCATACACAACTCTTCATGACCCCATTTGGAGTTTCCATGGTAGAAATACTAAGAATTATTACCCATTTCCTTCTTCAGCTCATTTTACAGATGAGGAAACTGAGGCAAACAATTAATTGACTGGCCCAGGATCACACGGCTATTATGTGTCTGAGGTAGGCAACTCAAGTCTTACTGCCACTTACTGGCACTCTCTGCACCACAGTACATTTAGCTGCCCACAAATCATCTACTACGGCTCTTTTTCTTTCATATTCAGAGCCTAAGAGAGTTGAGGTGTCTTGCCAAAAGTCATTCAGTCAGTTAATGGCAAAAATGGAATCAGAACCCAAATATCTTAACCCCTATAAAATGAAGGTATTCTAAGCACTTTATGATTGCCAGACACATAGTAAGTCCTGTATAAATGTTAACTATTATCGTCTACCATCTCCATTTCAGTTCAATTTGATCCTGCACTTTCAGCTCAGTTCAATTCAAATATTTACCATGTGTAAGTCACTGTGCTGAGTGTAAAAAGATTTTTTTTAAATCCCTTGCTCTTAAGAATATTATAGTCTATTGTGATCTAAAGATCTAGATGAATCATTAAATCTTTCAAGAAGAGGCTGAATCAATCTTGGTGTTTAGGAGAACTCTGAAATCCATCTAGAAGACAGATCTTAGGAGCTATCCCTATCAAACTTTGTCTAATTCTTCTAAAAAAGATCTTTAAATTTCATTATGACTAAATTACTTTAAAAAAATTCCTTTTCTTAGCCCCCTTGATCTCTTTCTGTGTTACCAAACATAAGTTGCTAGTAGTAGAAACAGATGATGAATTTTTTAAAAAGAAAATATACATAAAAATAAAATAAAACATGCATAGTTTCATTTATTATACAATCAAGCCTTTTTAGATTAGGACACCGTTTTTTTTTCCCCAACTATGTCTTGCTTGACATCAACATATAACATTGTAGCACTGAGCAAAATCTATCTCAGAACAGGATTTCTAGCACTAGTTTTATTTCTAAGGTACCTCACACAATTATCTTTTCAGTTTAACATTCACTAACTAGATAATGCTTACATATGCTTCAATCCAAACTTTAGATACAAAAAACCTTCAAAACCATGTTTAAGCTTCTCTTTTTGTAGATGGAGACACTAAAAGTGAGGGTATGCTTTGCCCAAGGTCATTAAATCACCTTCTGTTCTCCAGTCATTTCAGTTGCCTCCCCTGACTTCATTTGGGTTTTTTACAGATGAAGAAATTGAGGCAAACAGTTGGTGAAGTGACACAGCTATTAAATGTCTGAGACCAGATTTGAACTCAAACACGAGTCTTCATGTCTCCAGGCTAAGCACTCTATCCATCACACCACCTAGCTGCCCTAAACTACCATCTAAGGATGCCCTGAAGAATGTTTAAAGACTTTATGGGGCAATGGGACAATTTAAACACGGATCACAGCATTTTAACCAGAACCCAGTCCACTTAAAAATAATATTTCATGAGGCTCAAGACACTGGCTGTTGATGTGATTTAAATTTTATTTCAGTTGTATTAGAATAATTTGATTTGGGGAATTTTTTATATGAGAAACTGTAATTTTCAGGCAGCAGTTTCTGATAGAATAAAAATAAGACAAAATAGTGTGCCATCAAGACTTCACCATTGTCTTTTGTTTGCTAGTCAAACAACCTGCACTTGAGTGGTACCCTACATGAAGTATGATTTGAAGGTGACTTTCCAAAACCTTGGATAACATATTCCCAAGAAAGGCAGAGGGTGCTGTATCTCTAGTTTTCTTTGAGGATATAATTGTAAATAATTTATGACTGAATTTATTAATTTCAGATCTAATTAGACATCAAATAAATTATAAGGCAAAACTGTAAGTGAATATAAATGCCTATATAAAAGACTACAAAATAAAGAAGTCTGGCTTAAAACTATATGCATTGTGTACATGTATAATAAATTTATTTAGTAACTTTTTTTTTTAAAAAGTGAATTCAAAACATTAATATAAACTTCAAGTTAAAAACACACTCTTCTGTCCATTGACCAATGACCATGAAGCAAACTTTCTATTATGATAGATATAATTTAGAGTATCAACCAAAAATATCAACATTGCAGAAATGATAGCTCATCATTTCTTCACAAACTGAGAGCTGGATATAAGTTCCAAAGTATAAATGTGAACAGACCAATTTGGTCATATATTAGGTTCACTCTTAACAAAGGATAGCAAATACAAATTCACAAATCAGAACTTAACCACAGGAATATATTGATTTTAGAATTTTAAAAATTGCTTCATATAACATTACATTGTTGACTCCAAAGGCCAGGAGTAACTAACAATGAACTGGGACAAACAGTAGGCTAATTAAAGACAATTGCTATCATGCTCAAATGGATTTTTTCTCCCAATTTTCTTCAAAAAGAAGTTTTTTTCTCACTCTATTTAAAAATATTTCTTCAAAAAGCATATTCTGTGTTTAAAGATTAAAAATTGTTTCCTTCTTCATATTCATTTTCCATGGGCAAGTGTAAAAAGGACCAGCAAATCAAAATATTCTCTATAAAAGTTGCTCAGATGATTAGGAATGGCCATGAATTTTAGGTTCCTGAGTTAGCAGGGACCTTAGAGCCCATTCTAGATAAAATTTCAGAGGTAAGGATTATTTTAATAAGAATACTTAAAAGATAAGTGTCTTATTTATTCCTGTATCTCCATTAGGACTTAGAATATAGTATGCACTTAATATTTGTTAGTTGTTGAGCATTACAAATGCAATAAAATATGCAAAGATTTTAAATTTTAAAGATTTAAATCTAAAAATTTAAAGATTCATTTATCCAAAGTTTTGTTTCTATTGGTTCTGATTCAACTGCACACATTTCTATTTATTCAATTTAAGAGATTCTAGTGTCACATCTAGAAAAAATATATTTATGAACTGAGGAAAAGTTATGTATCACAAATGAAAACATACTGAGCCTTTTCTCATAGAAGCACACCCTACTTTCTGCCACATTAAGTAATAGATAGAATATTAATTCTGAAGTTTAAATTCTGCCTTAAACATTTAGGGCAATGCACTTGCCTTTTGGGGTCTCACTTTCATTTGGACAACAGGGATAACAGTACCTTTCACTTGGTTCACATCAAACGAGATAAACGTTTACAAACCTTAAAATATTATTTAGAGATGAAGTGTTATTAGTAGTCACAGCAATAATAATAGTAATATAACGTTTTAAGGCTGCAAAAGGCTTTACAAATATCATGTCATTTTAACTTCACAAACACCTTGACAAATAATATTATCTCTGTTTTACAGATAAGGAAACAGGTAGTAATTAAATGACTATTCTCGTGTCACACAGCTAGTAAGGATCTGAGGACACGGTTTCTTTCTGACTAACTTTCAGGCTAGCTGCCTTAGGATTAATAACAAGGATAATAATTGCTAGAAGCAGTGATATTGATAATTTCATCCCCAAAACAGGTATTGGGTGAAACAATATTATGAGCTGGTCTGTGCCATGAAGCAATGTACACATTTCTGTTGATTTAAGGAAAAACTTCCTAAGAACCAGGGGTACCCCAAAGTGGAATGGGCTGCCTGAGAGCTAGGAAGCTCCCTCTTCCTCCCCAGTGGAGGTGTCTATGCAAACGTTGGAGGAGTCCATGTTGAGAACATTGTGGAGCGCATTTTTCTCCAGGTATGGATTATACTACATGCCCTTTGAGGTTCTTTCCGACTTTGGATTTCTGTGATTCTGTGCACAACTGTAACACACTGTAAGCAATATGAAAGTGATGTTCAAGGGACTTCTCATCATTTGGGCTTCAAGTACCCCTTCAGATTTCAGCTGCTCACGTGTGCTATCTTATGTCTCACATCACTGACGAAAGAATATTACAATGAGATTTTAAAATCACCTGGTGGGACCTTCTTGTGCCTCATCCTTGGTTGGAGCACACATGCTAATTCTAAGTGTGTTCCCTTCTTGTCACATTTCCACATCACCAAAAAAAGTAAAAATGCCTTCTTTGGGACTTTCCCAGTTTGGTATTATTCTCTGTTTATTTCCAGACAGTTGAAGTTACTGTGAAGATGGAATCTACTAAGCAAATTAATGATTCAATCAAAATTTCAGGGAACATGATTTAAAAGAAACTATTTTCAAAGAGATCATGTCACATAAAGATCAGCTGAAGAAATTTAGCAACTTAGGCGGAGGAGAGAAGACCTGAGGTGTTAGGACATGATAGCAATCTTCATGTAGTTGGAGGGCAGTTGTAAGAAAAACAATTAGTTCTGCTTGTCCTCAGAAGGCAGAACTGGCATTATTGGGCAAAAGTTGCAAATTGAATTTAATGGAAGAAGAGATTTTCCCTTCATTTTAAAATCTATTTAGTATTTTATTTTTCCCCAATTATACGTAAAATTTTTTTTTAACATTTGTTTTTAAAGTTTTGAGTTCTAAATTCTTTCTCTCCCTCTCTACCCCACTCAAAGAGACAGCAAGCAATTTAATATAGGTTATAGGAGCTTTCTCAACAGGGAATCTACTACTACCTTAGGAAGGGGTAAATTCCCTCCCTCCTCTTTATTCACTAGGTGGCTTGCTTTGTATATGTGGAGGAGGTTATTGTTACAATATGAATTAGACCTGATAAGCCAATGAGGTTCATTCTAGTCAAAATTTTGTGAGTCCCAGAAGGCCCTTTAAAATCACTCTTAAGATTATGTTTACAAAGATAAATCAGTTTTGAGTATTCATTAAAGCAGATCTCCAAGGAAGTTCTATTTACAACACTTTGGTAATCTACTTTCAGTTACTATACTTTTTTGAAAGTAATAACTTATATTTGTACATTTTATAAATTAACTTTTTACTTTCTATTTTTTAAATTTATTTTTTAACTCACATTGCTTTATGTATGTTAAACATGCTTATGCATGTTGCAAGAGAAAAATAAGAGCGAAAGGAAAAAACCATGGGAGAGATTAAAAAAACCAGAAAAAAGAAATGAATATAGCATATGTTATAAATCAGACTTTTTAATAAAATTTTAAAAGCTTTATTTTCTTTGGATCTATAAGAGTAACATATATGTAGCTGCCTAAAATTGAAAAACATTTTGGGAATATTACTCATTTGATCCTAACAACAACTTTGTGAGGTAGGTGCTATTATTATTATACTCATTTCATAGATAAGGAAACTGAAGCACTGAAATTAAGAGTTATAAAGTTAGTAAATACCTGAGAGAGGACTTTAAATTTGGGCTTTCTTCCTGACTTTAACTAGGAGCTGACTATGTCAATGAGCCATCCAATGCCCTATGAAATGAAACATTTAAAAGAGAAGCAATATTACACTATAACAAAGTTTTTCCGTGTTAAAATACATGTTCAATAATGGTTTGGTCAAATGTTTCCCAGTTCATGAAACAAGTACACGAGAAATGATATAATGTCTGGCACATAGTAGGTATTAATCATTGCAATTTCAACAATGAAATTCATCAGTATAAGTTGATTTCTTAATGAGACAGTTGAAGACTGTTAAGTAGCCTAATGCTTGTGTTTGAGAAAGCTAGAATAATAATTCTTTATTCCCAGTGAGAGAAATTTATAAATTGTCTTTTATAGTTAGGCCCAATTCATTGAGCCATAAAAAGATTGTTGCAGAATTTGAATTTCTAAATTGAGAATTTAGAACATAAAGATATGGTTACAATTTCCTGCTCTACTGACAGTTTAGGTCAGCACATTTAGATAAGTAAAGTACAGTAAGTAGTATTTATTCTCCTTTAAATTGCCTTCATTCACAATTTATTAACATTCTCTTAATTAGGGGATTAACTTATTAAAACAACCCTCACATGATTTTTTTCCCACTGGAATGAAATCGTTTCCCAGCCTTGGAATACAGGCTCTTGTGCTACATTTTCCTGGCCATAGTTCTGTTCCTTGAGTCTTACTTTCCACAAAGTGTGATACTAAACACCCTCAAATCCCGGGGTCTTGCCCATGGCTACCACTATCTGAGCTCTTTCCCAAGCCTCCATTTTCCTCACGCCTCTGGTTCTACAGCTTGATAGCGGCCCGCAGCTTGGCCGAGCGCCCCCGAGGATTGGCCAGCACCTCCGGGCCTTCCGGTGTCACCACCTTCTTGTGGACCATTTCCCATTCCTTGGGAGATGAGTCCTCGTAGAGCTCTTCCTCGAGCTCAGGATTCAGGCACAGTGTGGAGGCTGGGGGCACTTTTCGCCTCCTCCTCAGCCCAGGCTTTTCGGTGACGTCCATTCCATGCAAGAATCGCTTGACTATGCGGTCTTCCAGTGAGTGGAAAGAAAGGGCGACGAGGCGGCCCCCGGGTCTCAGAAACTTCTGGGCTGTCTTCAGCCCCACGTAGAGTTCGTTCAGCTCGTTGTTCACAAATATGCGGAGGGCCTGGAAAGTCTTGGTGGCGATATGGGTGGATCTCTGGAGTAAGTCTTTCCTTTCATATAAAGCAGCAGAAGGAAAGGCTCCTGGGGAGAAGAGAGTAAGGACTGAATTAAAATGGTCTTCTACGAACTCGGCAGCTCCCTGACGCCCTTATGCCCCTTAGGAGGACCGAATGCGCTATCTGGGCATCCCACTCCCACCTCCAGGGCTCCCAAGTTATAGTCTCTCCCCTGCCCAGCACACATGACCCCCGTGTGCAGCCGGTCTTAAGGAAAAGAGAGGTGAGAACTTCTGCCAGGCCCTACTGGGAACCCCACAATTCGGTGGGGTTCACTTACCTGTTTGTGCAAATGTACAATGCTGAAGCAGAAGGCACTTCCTCCCTCCAGCCCCTTCTCCCTGCCACTGCCCTCCCCCAGTTTCCCAGGTCAATGGAAGAAGGCAAGTCTTTTCCACATCTGTGTGGATCCGCCTTCTAAGAGTCTTCAGAAGAGATCATTTTGTTCACTCCTTGTGTAGCTACGGGTACAGAGGTCCTCAAGACCTCTCAGGAAAGGTTTCTCTCACTCATTTTCTTCAGTGGAGAGAGGAACTGGGCAGAAGATGGGTATAAAAAGGTGACACCTGAAAGCCCTTTCACCTGGGTCCTCTTGACTCCAAGTCCATTTATCCACTACAGAGCCACGGAGCTTCCCACTAATGCCAATAGATCAGTACTAGTCTGGAAGCCAGATGATGCAGTGGTTTAGAGGGCTGGAAAACCCTCGCTGAATACGACCTCAGACACTTCCTAGTCATCACCTTGGGCAAGTCACTTAACTTTGTTTGCCTCAGCTTTCCCATCTGTAAAATGAACTGGAGAAGGACATGGCAAACCCTCCCAAATGCATCACAAAGAGTCAGACATGAGTATAATGAATAAACAGCAACTACCAGTACTAGCAGCAGCAGCAGTTGTGCTGGTGATGGTGGTAATAGTGGTAATGAAAATAATGATGCTGACAAAGTTATCTGAACAGCTAGAGAGAAGGAGATATTGAAAGTCTTAACTGGAAGAGAGAGAAGAGGGAGCACCGGAAGTGTGGAAGTCCTCTGATTCCAAATCCAGAGCACCTTTCAAATGCACCAATACTTGCCAGTTTGTGCCCAACATGGCTGAAAGCAACTGAGGGTGGCCACAGAGTAATTATGCCCCTAAATTTGTTAGCAATTTCATTTACTCTTTCTCTACAACTGACTGCATATAGTTAATTCCGTCTGGCCTTGATTAATCAGTGACCTGCACATCTATTAAGAGCACCTGCAAATGACTCTGACCTCAAAAAAAGCTCTATCTTGTGAGTCCCAGCTATCCACTGGATCATAGTACAGTGGAGCAAACAGAAAAAATGTCCTCTTCCTCATGTTTTCCTTGGATGGATGCCATAGTGAGATGGGATACTGCTGCTGCTGCCCTCCAAGTCCAACCCATCCATCTAAGTCACAGAAGGGAGGGGGCAGGGCATGGCAGCAAACCAGAGAGTGCCAGCCAGGATGCCATAGATGGGGACTCCGTACCCTGAGACCAGTACAGTTATCTGTGAAGACCTGGCAGGACACTGGACAACTGTGATATGGGAGACCACTGATTGCTCTGCCCATCAAAAACCCAAGGCTTTGCAGTCATGGAGAATGTTCATTAAATGCAGATTACACATATCATACCCAAAGCAAAACCAATGGTAGAAGCAGAACCCGATGTTTAAAATGATTTTGAAAAGGTGAACATAATTAGACTGGAATCCCAAAAAGTCCTTTCTAAATCTGACAGCATGAATCCAGCTAGTGGATCAAATACACCGAAAGAGACCAAGGATAAGAAATCCAAATGCTCTTGGCACATCTTGGCACGGGATGAGGCACAAATCCTCCTCCTTGTCCTTCGTGCTACTCATGCTGCTTTTAGGGAGCCTACACTACACACCTGTGCTTACATCTCACTGTTACAAAAAAGCAGGTATATGTTCCTCTATATATTCCTGAGGCAGTGAAACACTTCCTATAAAAGATAGTATGACAGCGACTGGTTCTATCTGAACTCCATAGAACTTTCATATAATAATATTAGTTAATAAAATAATATTAATTACTAATAATGAAATGATGATGATTCATTTTGAATACTCTCTCCATTGGTGCAAGTTGCAAACCTATCCATATCTTTTCAATCTACAGAATTTTATTGTCTAAGTCCTATCAAAAATTCTCAACAAAGCAACTACCCAAAAGACCAGAGGTCTTCTTTTGCTTGTCATTAAGTTTTCTGGGGATATCAGTGTCACAGCTAGATGGTCTGTTGGTATACCTTATTTTTACTCTATGACCATACAAGTTTACTTTTATCTTGATTCCTATAAAACATAACAATAATACTAATAGACAATGATAATGATGACAATAATGTTGGGTTGAAGTTCTACTTCAACACAAATTCACATTAAGATATGAAATTCATTGCTTTATTAAAAAACTATTTCCTTCCTTTTTTATTCCCCGAAAGAGTAAAACATTAATTGGAGGAGACTTACATAGGTTTTATTTCATACTTAGCACTTAGGAGCAGCTGCACCATAAGAGTTGTCACAATACTTCAAGGTTATAAAATTTTCCTCATAAATGATTAGAAAAGAGTTTTTAATTGTGATTTTTGCATTTAACAATAAAGAATTTCTAAAGTTAAACATAACAATCTACAAAATAAGTAAATGTATTATTCTCAGTGGAAAATAAAGGACTGATAGATAAAAAGTTCCCATTTAGTTACCATTATTATAGATGCAGGAAATATTAAGTGTCATTCTAACCTTTTTATAGGCTCTTCAAGACTGGCAAAGACCTTTACATACAATATCTCTTTTGGTCCACACAACCACCCTGAGTAGTAGGTGATGTTGGTAATCTGATTTTAGAGATACCTTGTCCTTGATTACACAGGTAGTATCAGAAGCAGGCTGACTTTCCAAAGTTGTCTTTCTACTCTACCATGGAACCTTTAAAGAACTAGAAGAAAGCCTACATTGAGTGGTATCTTTGACCAAAGACTTATGAGAAGGTATGGTAAGAACTGCTGAAGTTCTTTTGAAGGGAGTCTTCACAGTGATATCATGGATTCACCAAAATATTAAGAGAAGTAATATTATCTGCTACCTATACATCCAGCAGAACTTTTGGAAAAAAGACTCATTCTCCTTCCTTCTTTCAGTAGTATGATACTGGTAATATGAAACATCAAGAAGTGCCTCTTATTGACTTAAGTGAGTTAATATTTAATTGAAAAGTGAAAATTTCACTGTTATTCCTATTTAGATCAACCTAAGTATTCATAAAAGAGATACTTTCTCTCTTAAGAACATAATGTCAAGTTTTATGTTAGTGTAATAACAATAGCACTGACTATAAGTTAGAAGATCTGAGTTTTAGTACAATCCCCTTAATTATGTGACTACAGACTACCTACCCATCTGGCTCTCAGTTTCTTAGTTTGTAAGAAGAGTGGAATGAGTAAGACAGCTGAACTTTTATTATAATGACCAATTTAGGTCCAGAAGAACAGATGGTCAATCTGCCTCCTTCCCTTTTTGTAGGAAAATGGAGATCATGCAATGGTTGTACATATGACCAGCTGTGTATTTATACTGGTTGTTTATGCTTAACAATTTTTCCTTGTTCTAAGGGAAAATATATATCAGAAAGTGACCACAGTACAAATACAAAATCTGATAAAATAAGATAAAACACAAAAACATGAAAGGAGTAATCACTTAATCTGTAAATTCCCTTTCAAATGTAAGGTACTTTAAAATCCATTGACTTTCAAGGATAGAATCAGATAAGGATATCTGTAAAGGACAAATCAGGCATAAGATCCCACAATTTTACAACTGGAAGAGAACTTAAGAGAATATTTAGTTCAACTTTCTCATTTTACTGATGGGGAAAATGAGGTTGGGAGGAGTTAAGTGATCTATGAAAGGACATACACACATATTCACATACATAATACATGCACACACCACATATATATGCACACACATACATAACACGTATACACACATATATAATGAGAGAATTGGAACTAGAACCTCAGGTCTACTGATATCAGTCAAAACTTCAGGTAAGTATCAAAGAAGTATCTCAATTCTGATTAATTCTAAACTGTGACCCTGGGGAAATTATTTTAATTAAGTGTCCCATGCAGCTTGGGGATTGTAAATTATAGGTAAACTCTTTCTACATCATTAGAAGGAGTATCCTTTCAGTGAAGAAGTTACAGTAACAAAGACAACCCCCCTGGGGGGGAAAATCAAAAGATGCAGGAATGCAAGAGGAACTATGTTATGCCTAATAATTATATATTACAATAAATTTATTTGAATACAAAATAACTTTTCATTTGTGGATAAACAAGAGATGGAAGTTCGAGAGGTCTGAGAAGACAAGTCATATAGCACAAATGAGGAACCATTTTTCTAGTTTAATTGTGACTAGTTAGAGATAGTTGATATTGAGTGGTGAACGGACCATGACTCTTCATTAACCTAAATCCTGCAGGTTGCCTCACAACCACATGGACACAAGATCATTTTCCATAATTACGCTCTGGCATCTCCCTCCTGCCCGTCCTCCCCATACTCAGCCCCTGTGCTTTCTAATTCAGACAACCTGTGTTCTGACATTTTAAGCCGCTACATTTAGTTTTCTATTCCCTTGCCTCTCATTTTCATAGACTGCCTATATCTGAACAGGTGTCATCTTACTAATAACCATGGGTCCACAAGATTAATGCATATTTTTAGTCCTTTTAACCATTTCCTTTGCTTTACCAGTCCTTAGGGAGCAGTTTACTTGAGTCCATTCATAAGCTGTGTTGAAAGACATGGCTTTCAGAAGAGAGCTTGGAAGGTGGTTGTGATTAAAACTGGTATCAAGATTGTCTGGTGAAATGTGGGGAGAAGCTGGGATGACCTTGAAGTTCATTTTAAATTCAATTCAATTTTCTTGTTTTCTTCTGAAGAAAGCCACTCAAATTATGGCTAGTTAGTCTGCTCTGCAAGACCTTCCTTTAGAAAGTCCAGATCACTTTGATTCTAATATTTTGGATCAAATAAATTATTTGAGAATGACATAATTTGCTTTGCCCCTTCCTTAAAGTTACTAAAGATGTCTAAAGGTTGCTTAAAAAGAGACAGTCATTTTAAGAAGCCATATTCAAACCATTTCATCATACTTTCTCTGTTTGGCATTTTATTCAGCAAGTCCTTTCTGAGAAAGAAGGATTGTGGAATCCTCAGTGCCATGCCTGAATGGCCCTATACTGATAGATGCTTTAATGGAACCCAAACCACTCTGCATCAAGTTGCAATACTTTGGCTTTCTAGCTACATTTCCCTTGGGGAAGGGTACATTGTCAGTCTTAAATACTGTGCATCTGGTGAAGGAGGCAACTCTCCTAGTCTCTTATCCTGGGAACTGTAATGAATACCTTGTCTTTTGTACTTTGGCCTATTGAAAAATAACATATTGTTAAACTCAGGTTATTTACGAGCTCTCTCTCTCTCTCTCTCTCTCTCTCTCTCTCTCTCTCTCTCTCTCTCTCTCTCTCTCTCTCTCTCAAAAAGTTAGCTCTTCATATTTTCTATTCAAATAAATTTAAAAAGTGAATCTGTGGCTATGGCCAAGTTATTCAACTTTCTTGGGCCTGAATTTCTTCATCAAAATGAGGAACTTAGGACTAAATTATCTTTATAAAATTCTCAGTATTTATTTTTTTTTCTGCAATGGTTGCTAATTTCATTCATGAGTAAAAATAATTTCAATGCATTTTAACATTAACATGCAAATCTATTAAGTTTTGAGAAGTTTCTTAAGGTTATTCCTGAACCAAATGTGATTATTTTTCTTTGGGACTATCAAATAATTATCTAGAGAGACTGGCTATCAGTGGGTCAAAGTCTGTTGGCTAATGGTGCCCAACATATACACTTTCAAAAAGTTATTTTAAAATATAATACAGGCTTATCTTACATATATTGCATGGAGGAACCAAAAATATATTTGTGTATGTAAATAATGTATAGAAGCAGCTAAATGGATCAGTGAACAGAGTGCCAATCTTTGAATTGGGAAGACCTGATTTCAAGGTCAACCTCAGACACTCACTATGTGACCCTGGGACATGTCACTTAGGCTCTGTTTGCCTTGATTTTCTGGAGAAGGAAATGGCAAACCAGTCCACTGCCTTTGCTAAGAAATTGCCAAGGACAGTATGGACCACAGGGTCACAAGGAATCAGACATACTTGAACAATGACAATCTATATGTATATGTATGTACAGACACAGAAATCTATGTGCACACATATGGAAATATGAATACAGAAGAAATAAAAGTAATTGTCAGTTCTTCATTCAAAACAAATAGCTAAGAAATTTGTTTTTGTTTTTTTTCCCCAAAAGATGTTCTCATGAGTTATAGAAATTTCTTATCCAATTTCAAAACCATAATAAATTACTGTTATTTATGTTCAAGGTCAAAGAATATCAAGTATGTTTACCACAGAATTAGAGAATCTCAGAATTGGATTGGACTTCAGAAGGTGTCTCTCCCAAGTGAAATAAATTTCCCTCCCACAACATCAGTTACATGGTTACATGGCTTTCACCATAAGAACTCCAGTGAGGCAGAACCTAGTCCACTTTTGTTCAGCTCTTAATTATTTTACTGGTTCTTCCTTACTTGTAGGCTGTACCTGATTTTTTATAACTTATCCCCATTGCTCCTCCTTCTACACTCAGGGGCCATGCAGAACAAATCTATTCCTTCTTCCACATGACAACTATTTAAATATCTGAAGACAATTATCATACACCCACTAAATCTCCTGTGGGCTAAACATCCCTACGTCCTTAAAGTGAGCCTTATATGGAAATGATCTTAAGTTGGAAAACCTGAATTACAGTCTCAACATTACCACTGATTTGTGATTTGTAAAGCAGATATTTACCCCATAGTGGGATTGACATCCAAGAAGTGCCTATTCCTTTCTCTTGGGTTATCTTTAAAGGATTTTAAGTAAATACAAAATCATGTTTGTAACACTCAAACACCCAATTATGTCAATTCAGTAAAGCTCAGTGATAAAAATATTATGGGCTGGAATTTTGTAGCCATTATCTAAATCAGCTTACTGAGTCTAGGATAAAGGGGAGGGATATCAGTAGATACATCTCTGCAAACTACACATATACATGTAGTTAGTGCAAGGACATCCATGGGCCTGCCCAGGGAGCCAAGATGAATATCTCATTGACAGAGTAGCAGATCTGGTGAAGTTTCATTTCTGATTTTATCATACTTTAACTCATTTCGGGAAAGCAAATAAAAAAATCAACCCTATATTTATGTGTGTGGTTTTTTAAAAGAATGAAACTTTGCTATCAAGAATAACATTTAAATATTTAATTCATCAGCACTATACACATTTATTAAGTAATAATAATAAGTTAACATTTATATACTGATTACCTTGTGCCAGGCACTGTGCTAAGTACTTTATAAATATGATCTCATTTGATTTGACTGAGTATCCACTTGGTGGATGGGAAGAGGTGGAAAAGAGGATGGCTAGTTTTTAGTTTCATCCTCATTCACAAAGGAAACTCATATTAAAAATAAAAGAAAACCTTGCTTAGGAACAGTTTGCACTATATATAATAATAGAACACAACTTGTACAAAGAGCCCGTAAGATATATTTCATTCATAAAAAGCACCATTCTTTTGGCTAGATAAATGATTTGAAATTCCAGAGAGAAATTATCATTTTGGATTCCTGGATACTCTTATGCCACTTAACACTTCTTAAAATTTAATAGATTCACATGTTAAAATGTATTGAAAATTTTAAGGTTGTAAATGAAAACGTGCTGTGGCTGTCAATGTGATGTATTGCAATCCCCCAAGTAGTTGAGTTTAAAAATTAATTCAGATCTTGCACCTGTTTGCAGGAATTCATCTGTTGAATTTGTAACACATTAAATAAGTCTCTGTGACACAACTTGTGTCCTTTTGCCTAGGCTCCCTGACCATAGTGTTAAAGTCTTAACCATCTGAAATTCAAGTAATAAAACAAATCTAAAACTGTTCATTAAATTTTATGAACTTGGATAATTCAGGATTAAACTTGCTTTACAGCAAAAGGTGATGTGCTTGTTTGTGAGTGTATGTGAGAGAGAGAGAGAAAAAAAAGAGAAAGACAGAGGGACAGGGAAGAGAAAGAGAGACAAAGAGAGAGAGACAGAGAAAAAGAAAGACAGAGACAAAGACAGACACATAGAGAGACAAGAGGCAGTGTATACACAGTATGCTATTCTGGGAGATGAACCCTTTAAGATTCTTCTAAACATCTGTTATGACAGAAGAGCTCTTAGAAAAATTTAAAAAAAGATAATTGGTAATATTCTTATGGATAAGGCACTCATTGATGAGGTCAACACCTGCTCCTAGGGTTAATAACAGCAGAATTTTTTTTATGGAGTGAGATATAAATGACCAAAGCAGTAGGACATGCCTGCTGGAAAAAAATAGATTACTATTACTGTTTCTGATTTCCTCTTCCACATTCAAACCCAGTACTGAATTGTTGTTTCAATTTTGCCAGTTCCCCTCCAATCTCCCCACAAACTTTTGGATTATGTGATGAACAACACAGAGGATTCAATATTTTCTCTTATCTATATCTATATATCTCTTGTATCTTACCAAAACAGAAATTATACACCAAAGATAAAGCAACTTTTAATGATTCCTATCATTTAGGTCACTCAGGATTCAAAAGAAGGTTAAAACAAATAAATACATTTACTGACTCCTCACTTAGCATATCATCTCCACCTCCCACACTACCAACAATGAGGCTGAACTTAGTTGACTGAAGGATTTGAACAAAGAACACATGATATTCCTCAATGCCATGGAGATCCCAATTCTATGATGTAAAAGCCTGCTGAGATTTCATACATTGGCAGTGCTTCAGAGTCAAGAGTTTGATGAGGGGTGCAGTGATTTGTGCAGCAGCAAAGCCCCAGAAACAAAGGGGCAGGACACTTCAACCCAACCAACTCCAAGAGGGTAGGAGACCTAAACTACAGCAATCAGCCTTGGAGAGTCAGCCCTGCAAAGCTCTGATTTGCTGATTCTGTGTCAGAGACTAGGAGAAAGGGGGGAGAAGAGCAAGATACTGAGTATGTGGACCATACAAGCACTCTAGTAAGCGTGAAGGAAAGGTCAGCATCCAAGAAGGCTCAATTCTGTCTCCCTAAAAGGACAAACATTTCAGTGGGTGAACCATTAATGGCCAGCAGGTGGCTGAGGCATTTTGAGATCCGGCCTCCAAGGAAAATCCACCCCCCCCTCCCCAATTAGAGAAGAGGGAATCAGACAGTGGACAACAGAGGAATATATGGAAAACCAAAACCAAAACCTAAAATTAACAAAGGGCTCAAGAAGAAGAAAACTCAAAGATCTTAAATATAAGTGAGTAAACCAACAAGGAATACATTAACAACAGGAAAAAAATACTGTCAAATATAGGTAGATAAACAGGTGTATATGTGTCTAATACATGCCTGTTGTTGTTTGCTGAAGGTTAGCACCATTATCTTGTAGTTCCTTGAAGCAGGCTTTTATATTAGTTGTCCCTCATCAAAAGGATTCTTAATGTGGTGTCTATAACAAATTTGGCAGGTACGTCATTGGTCTAAATAAATTTTGAATGAATCTGAATCCATTAATGGAAGATGAATGCACTGCACAGATAATTTTGATTAGATCCTCCTTTACTATAGATAGTTGAAACATGAAGCATTACTGGTACTACTCCAAAAAAAAATCGGAAAAATTCAATACACTATAGGGAATAAATATGGTAAGCTCTGAATCTAGAATCTAACTCCATCTAAAATAAATAGAACATGCATAAAGTCAGTAATTCATGAATCCTACATGATTATCATTTATACTTATCAGTTGTTAGATTAAAGATAATGCAATTATTTCTTTTTTTATTATTTGCAAAACATATGTATGGGTAATTCTTCAACATTAACCCTTACAAAGCTTTCTGTTACAAATTTTTCCTCCTTACTCCCTACCCCTCCCCTAGATAGCAGGATATCCACTACATGTTAATTATGTTAAAATATTTGACAAATCGAATATATGTATACATATTTCCACACTTATCGTTGTTGTGCAAGAAAAATCGTATCTACAAAAAAGAAAAATCCGATAAAGGAAACACAATGCAAGCAAACATCAATCGAGAGCATGAAAATGTTATGTTGTGGTCCACATTTCACATCCTTTCTCTGGGTGTATATGGCTTTCTTCAGTGAACAATTGGAAGTGGTTTGAAACATTTCATTGTTGAAGAGAGCCATGTCCATCAGAATTGATCATCATATAGTCTTCTTGTTGGTGCCGTGTATAATGATCTCCTGGTTCTGCTCATTTAACTCAGCAGTTCATGCAAGTCTCTCCAGGCCTTTCTGAAATCATCCTGCTAGTCTTTTCTTACAGAGCAATAATATTCCATAAAATTCATATACCGTAATTTATTCAGCCATTCTCCAATTGATGGGGCATCCATTCAATTTCCAGTTTCTAGCCACTACACAAAGGGCTGCCACGAACATTCTTGCACATGTGGGGCCCTTTCCCTCCTCTAAGATTTCTTTGGAATATAAGCCCAATAGAAATGCTGCTGGGTCAAAGGGGATGTACAGTTTGATAACTTTTTGAGCATAGCTCCAAATTGCTCTCCAGAATGGCTAGATCTGTTCACAGTTCCAACAACAATGCATCAGTGTCCCTCCCTGCCTTCCCACATCCCCTCCAACATTCATCATTATCATATGTGTAAGGGAATTGTGAAGTTTTAACATATCTAAAAAATAAGATCTCCTTAACTTAGTTTGGAAGAAGAGATAAGACAGGTCTACATAGGTACAAATAATATACATACATACATATATATGTGTGTATATACATATACACACACACACACACACACACACACATATATATATATATATATATATGTATATGGAATATAACCTATTTACACACAGAAACCTGTATTCTGAATGCAAAAGGACAATGATAATCTCTGAATGGAATTTTAGAGTAGGAAGTGATTATTTCTAGCAAGACATGTGGAAGTCAGGGGAAGTTCTTCAATTTCCTAATGAAGAAATAAAACATTTGGTTTGAGAGATTCATTCACTGCAAACCCTGAACTTGATTCTCCCTTTTGTACTATAGGGAACACTTGTAGTATGGTCTCCTCTAATGTTCTTCCATAAAGCTCGGTCTGTATCCATCTCAGAGCAAGAGTTCTTGAGTGACTGGATATTGTTGAATATTCACACTTTAGACCAGTAGGCTGCCTATATGAGAATGGTTTTGAAAATTTTAAATTTGCTTTGTTTTATTTAAAAATGTAAAACTGAATCTTAGCTCACTGACTGGGCAAAAACAGAAGTTACTTTTCTCATGCTATAGTTTGCTAGTCTCTGCTTTTTTTTTTTGGTTTCCTGGTCCAAATCCTCCATTCCAGGTCACTGAGAGAAAAAATTTCAGTCTCAAGGTTCAGGATCCTTAAGTGAGAAGACTTGGGTTCAATTTCCAGCTCCAACACTAAATAGTTGTGTGACCTTATACAAGTCCCTTGACCTCTCTGAGATTCCCTATCTATAAAATAGGGATAAAGCTTAAAGTACATATAGGCATGTGATGAGTAGTCTTTACAAACCTTCAAGTGCTATACACATAGCTGCACTAAGGAAACTATGGATAAAATAGGGGAAGGAGTTTATAACATAGTTAGAGTCTAAATAATAAGAAATGTCTTCTAGAAATAAAGTCTATAAAATTCTTTGAATCAAAGAAGATTCAAGATGAAGAGTCTGAGAAATAGTGAAAGGGTGGATATTCTCACTTGAAAACTACATAAAAGGAAAGCAAAACATATGGAGAGATGACCTCTATTCTTTAATTTAAAAAATATATATATCCATAATTCCTAAGGGGTTTCTTTTCCAGATACCCCATAATTTTTCATCTTCATCTCTAAAACAAAAGGAACCATATACAACAATTCAGGAACATTATTCTTGATTCTTGCAGTAACCATAGCACTTCAGACATCAAAACTGCTCTTTAATCCATTCTCCCTCCCCCAAATACTATCTTTGATCTATGTGACCCCATTAACATTGGAGTTTTCTCCTCTTGACATTCCTTTGGGATGAAATAAACATTTTAAACTTTCTAAAATGAAAGCAGATGTTTGTCTTTAAAGTGTTTCCATATAAAAAAATGTAATAGCTAAAGTCTGAGCAAAAACTTTGAAACCACTGCCTTGGGGACTTGCCCACAAGTACCCAGACCACCTATTTTATTCATTTATTCAATCAACAAACATTTATTCTGCACCTATTCTGGGAATAATATGAGATAGTTCTTCTCAATGTATCTGTGGGGGAAGTATGTGATCTCTATCACATCACCATCTCTATTACAGAAAGGATGGGAAGCATCTAAATTGCAAAAGCAAGGCAGAGTTCTGTTAAAATGCAGTTTGGGGTAGCCCTCATTCTCAAACTGGCTGTTTGATCTCTGCCATGTTAGCTACCTCTTAAAGGCTTCTGTAACATTGATCAAAGTAATAGCAGGAAATTATTTATTTTTTTAAAAAAAGTAAAAGGAGGGCAACTAGGTGGCACAGTGGATAGAGCACCAGCCCCAGAGTCAGGAGAATCTGAGTTCAAATCTGGCCTCAGACACTTAACATTCCCTAGCTGTGTGACCTTGGGCAAGTCACTTAATCCCAATTGCTTCAGCCAAAAAAAAAAAAAAAGTAAAAGGAAGCAAAATGGCAAATAAGTCTATAAAACTATACCAACGTGAAAACCATGAGTAACTTATACTTGGAATACATCATTTTTATTTTCACCAGAAGAAATGCACAAAACAAAGGATAACATTCTCCATTCCCTGGAGCCAGGTTCAAATTCATCCCAGGTCCAGGGGAAATTGTGGAGCCTTGATTGTAGTGCATAGCAGCACTATGTGAGTTGATTTGGTGGTTATTCCTAGACTAGAGTACTCCAGAGAAGTCTACTGTTGTATACTTGACTCATATTCCTTTGAGAAATATTTACTTGTGTATGTATGTCTTGTCCACCACAATTCAATGAGCATTTATTAAGAAGCTGCTGAAAGTAAGTTTTCTTTAAAGTCTCTTTCTTCAAAGATTTTATATAATCTACTTAGGGATACATGTTTATGAATAAGTACACAAAGGACATACACAGTGACTTAGTGGGTAAGCATTACATTTTAATATTGTAATCAATCAAACAGCAACTATTTACTAAGCTCTTATTAAGATCTTACAGGTTGTCAGGTATTCTGCTAAATACTGATAATTTTAAAGAAAAAAAAAAGGCAAAAACAGTCCCTTACCTCAAAGAATTCCCTGCCATAGGCAAATGATGATAGGTAATCTCAGAGGGGAAAGTTCTAGGAGTTTGGGATAGAGAGGATTAAGAAAGACCTCTTTCAGAAAGTGGCAATCGAATTGAGTCAGAAGGCATGAAGATGGGAAATACTAAGTAGGTAAACATGGGTAAATCATTGAGTATATGGTGGGGAATAAAGTTTAAGAATTCTGGAAAGGTAAGAAGGGACCAAACAAAGGAGGTTGGTCACATCCAATTCTAGAAGGAAGACAGCCCCAGGACTTGATCAAGTAGGTTGGTGACACAGTCAAACCTGTACTAGGAAAGGAACTTTGGCAGTTGTGTGGAGGATGATCTGGAGTAAGGCTGTTGAGTTAAGGCAAGGAGAATAATTAGAAGATCATTATAAAAGCCAATCTGGTGATAAGAGCTTGGACTGGGGTTGGGGATGTGTGAATAGAAAGAAGAAAACATATATAGTAGATGTTTTTTAAAGCAGAAAGAGTATGATTTGGCAATTTATAATGGGTAAGAATGAGGAGGTAAGGATGACAATGATGAGGTTTCAAATCTAAGTAACTGTGAGATCATGGTCCCTGATGGTAAAAGAGAAATTCACTGAAGAGAAGACTTCAGAGGGGAGAGATGTGTTTTGTTTTTGACATGTTGAGGTGAGATGCCTGTGGGGCAAATGTCCAATAATGTTCAATAAGTAATTGGTAATAGGAGACTGGAGCTCAGGAGAATAACTGGGTAGGGTAGATATGAAGATCTGGGAATTTTCTCCATTTAGGAGTTAACCATATCCATGAGAGATGATGAGATCACCAATATAGAGAAAAAATATCAGAGAGCCCAGGAGAAAGCCTTAGGGGTCTTCCACAGTTAATGGATATGACAAAGAAAAAGATCTGACAATCCAAGACTGAGGAGCCATGGAGCAATGCTGAGAGACCACTGAAAACGTAGTGGATGAAGTGTCTAGGAAAAGGTGATCAACATTGTTAAATGCTAAATTGGAGGAGAGGACTGAGAAAAGATTATTGGATTTGGCAGTTAAGTACATTGATGCATCGTAGATATTTAATAACTGTTTCTTAGATTAAAAAATAAATATGATGTTTCTGGGCCCACATCATTAACCTGAGTTGCCTTCACAATCTGGGACTGGATTTTAAAATACTGTCTACCATTAGGGTTGGAATTAGACAATCCACATAGTGAATCAAACTTACTCTGCCCAACTTTATCCTTAGAAACTCGAAGCAGTCAGAGTTAAAATGAAAGTAGATATTCAATTTTTTTAATCTTTCCTTTTTATTCAGTGTTGGACATTTTGTACAGAATGTCTCCTAAAAGACTTATTAAAAGGAAGAAATAAGTCTTCTTATGAAATGTCACTTGATAATTTACTTGGCATGATACACACATAAAAAATGCACAGTATACAATGGATTGAACTCAAGAGACTTGAGATGACAGAAGAATAAATGCATTATCATAGGCAGCAACAATTACAACTATGACTCATTGGTAAGCCATCCAAATATTGCTATAGGTATGGCCATCGAACTTTACATAGAATTAAATGTCCTGACAGTTTTATTTCTTAATAGTGGCAACATTAGTATAAAAAATTTTGTGGTCTTTACTTTTTGAGATTACAGAGTTTGCTGAAAAGAATGGAAGAGTATACTTAAATATAAAGAATGGCACAATACTTTAAATTTATTAAAAGGATATATGCATCTTAAGATCATATTAAATAGGATGCTATGAGTAAAAAGCATTTATTAAGGGTATTACATACTAGACACTATGTTAAGAATTTTAGATCCAAATATAAAAAGGGAGACAGTACTTGTACTCAAAGATCTTGCATTCTAATAGGGGAAAATAGTACAATTAAGGGAGTGGTAGATAGAGAGTAATGTTGTTGCAGAAATGGTGACTGGAATTGGAGTACTGATTGAGATGAACATATCCCTTCCAGTTTATCACTATTGTCAGAGGCAAGTTAAAAATGCAGACAGGTGGAGAACAAAGAGTATAGTACAGCATAAAAATGGTCAAATAGCATGGTAGGTTTGGGTCCAGGATAGAAATGATGTATCTCTATCAATTAGGGTCCCAGGATAGGAGGTTTATTCAGTTCCTAAAATCACTACTTTTTAATAATGGTTGTCAAAGTTTTATGAACAGTCTCATTTCTATTTTCCTCTTTCTGGTTGCTAAGTTTTCCTCCAGCCTACAATCCTGTAGAAACAGGGAGGAGGGAATGAGCATTTATAGAGTACCTACTATGTGCCAGGTAATATGCTGAAAGCTTTTACAAACATTTTCTCATTTGATTCTCATAACAACTCTGTGCTATTATTATTCTAATTCAACAGATGAGCAGATGGAGGGTATGATTTTCTCAGGGTCACAAAGCTAGTAAGTATATAAAATGGGATTTGAACTCAATCTTTCCTGATTGAAAGGGCTGACTCTATCTACCATTCTACCAATTGCCTCCTCTAAATAAATAAATGAGTCCAAATATCCTTCCTTCCAAGTTGAAGCCAGAGGAAAGAATACTTGGAAAAGAGATGGACAGCATGGGTGGAAGAGAATATTTTTCTTTTGCACCCCCTACAATACATCACTAATACACACTAAAAAGGTAAAGAAAAGAATATAACTGACTGTTGATAACTACTTTCAATGTTATTGTTTTTATATGAATTAAATTTTACTCTGGGAACATAACAAATTGTTTTATTCTTCAACAAACATTATGTTTCAACTATGTATCCAGCACATGATCTACAATAAAACTTATTTTTTTTTCAGGTGATAATCACACCATAAATTGCAATGCAACAGCATCAACCAACATTTAACAAATTCCTCACACTTCATATAAACTTTACTACCATGTAATTTCAGTCAACTCTAATCATAGCATCATAGGTTGGAAGAGACTACAAACTTTATCTGGTAATAAATGAACTGCACGAGTACAAGATGGGTGAGATATAGTTAGAAAATAGTCTTCAGTGCCAAAGACATGGGAGTGTTAGTGGGCTGTGAAGATGTATGAGTCAAAACTATGAAGTGAAAACAGAAAGAGCTGATATGACTGCAGACTGCATTAATAGAAATATATTGTCGAGAATGAGGAAGCTTCTGATCTCAATATATTCTGATGGAGTCAAACCATTTTTGGAATACTGTGCCCAATTCTGGGCAACACATTTCAAGTTGGATTATGTTCTTGGGAAAATGACCAGTAGAGTGCAGACATGGAATTAGGACATAGTCGTTGAAAGAATTAGAGATGACTGAAAAAGATTGGAATTGAGAAGATTTATGGGGGATGCAATAGGTGTCTTCCAATATTTGCCATGTGAAAAAGAGACCTGATTTGGTCTTGACAAAGGGAGAGGGTGACCTTGACCTTCCACCTTATTTTATATTAATAATCAGAAGGGATACTGAACAAAGTTATCAACATTATACTTTTCAAGGAAACTTGTCTATCTATAAACCACACATAGAAGACACCTTGTTGGAAGAGAGCCTAGCAGTGCCAATTTGGCTCTACCATGATTAAAAATTTAGTCAACAAATAATCAACAGAATGAATTTCCTTTTTAGTCAACTATATGACAATTAAGATGTGGTCTGCAGTAGTCAAATCTTACTTAGGAAAATTTTCCTTTCTCCTCTCTTCATCCAGGATGCACATGTCAATTATTCTTTTTAAAAATTCTGAACTTTGCAAACATAAAAAAGAGATATTCCCCTATACAAAATATAACAGAAAAGGAGATTAAATGTGATTCTCCATCGCATACAGCTTGCTTTTATTAAAAAGTAATCATAAAATCAATATAATTTTCAAAGTTGTGTCATTTGTGTGTTTCCTTCTGGATTTCCTTTATGTGCACTTTAAAAATGACTTTAATGACTCTTTTTTTGGCAATATCGTTTGGCTTCTTTCCTGCTTCCTTTTACCCCATACCATAAAAACAAAAGAAAAACACAATCCTTGCAACAAGTAAGCAGAGCAAAATAAAACAAGTTCACATACTTGCCAAATCCAAAAATGTATGTTTCATTCTTCTCGAATTAGGTTGTGTGCAGCCTGATTCATTACTGACCTTCTGAAGGTGTCAAGGTATTTATCAGCTTTTAAATATTTCAAATGTGCTTTACTTTATAACATTATTTCTACATAATTGTTCTCCCGGTCCCACACACTTTTACTCTGCTTCAGTTTAACCAAATCTTTCCATGTTTTTCTGAAACTTTCTTGTCATTTTTTATGGTGCAATAATGTTCCATGATATTCATAATCATAACTTGTTAAGCTATTACCTAATTGTTGGTTTTCAGTTTTTTTGCTTCAAAAAGATTGTTTTTGATATAGACAGTATTTCTGACTCTCTTAGACTGGCCAAAAATGGGTCCCAGGCCAAGCCCCAAGTAGTTGTTACCTGGATTCTGATTGACTCAGGGTGAGTGCAAAATAGTGGTCAATTCTGTTGTTGCCAGAAACCCTGAGGGTCTTTTCTTCCCAGATTCATTTATTTAGATTTTTTTGGGGGGGGCTGGGCAAAAGAAGGCATTCTTTTCCTCAATTTCTACCTAGCCTCAATCACTAAATGAATGTAGCCTTCCTCAATCAAATTGAGACCTGCTAAAGACCTTAAGTTAAAAAAGCACAGGTCTCCCACTACATACAGGGCCATCTCTGGCCATCCTTTCTTTATCTATATTTATATTTCTGGAGGGGAAAATGACACAGGTAACCTTGTGTAGCCCTCTCTCACTTAAATACAATTCCCCTGCATATCATGGTATCATCTCCCTGATGTCATGGTCTTCTTCAAGAATAAAGGACAAGGGGCAGGTAGGTGGTGCAGTGGATAGAGCACCAGCCCTGAAGTCAGGAGGACCTGAGTTCAAATCTAGTCTCAGACACTTAACATTCTCTAGTTGTGTGACCCTGGGCAAGTCACTTAACCCCAATTGCCTCAGCAAAAAGAAAAAAAAAATAAAGGACAAGTCACGACAACAACAATATTTTTTTTCTCGAGATGAATTTTGTTAATTTTTTTCTAGCTGTCTAAAGAGATTATTTGGTAGTTTTATCAGTATAATATTGAGTAAATAAAATAATTGATAGAATTTGCATTTTTCTTATATCCACAAAAAAGTTGATATTCCTGTTGTTCTTGCTAAATAGATTTGCAAATATTTTATTTATTCTAAAATTATTCTAAATAATAGTTCTCTCTCTTTTCCTATTGGATTTTGTGGGAAATATATAGAAAGACTGATAATTTATGTGGGGCTATTTTACATTCTTCAACTCTATTGAAGTTATCATTTCAATTAAATTTTTAGTTGGCTAGTTTTCTATGTATATCATTATATTAGCTAGAAATGCTAGAACTGTGTCAAATAATAGTTGTGATAATGAACATTATTGCCTTAGCTTGATCTTTTCGGAAAGACTTTTATTTTATCTCCATTACATATAATGCTGGATTCATGGTTTTATATCAATACTACTTACTATATTTAAAAAGTACATTTATTCCCACAGATTTTAAGTCTTTTTAAAAAGCATAAATGGATGCTATATGTCCTGAAAACTTTTTCTCCATCTATTGCAATTATTACATAATTTTGATTATTATTAATATGTCTATAGTTTTTACTAATACTGAATCAATTTTGCATTCCTATAGGTTATACCTGGTCATAGTGTGAAACATTTTTGATATGCTGATGTGACATTTTAGTGATCTTTTAATTAATTTTTATATTGATATTCATTAGGAATATTGTGTTGTAATTTTTTTCTGTTTCATCACTCGAGGTATCAAGATCATTTCTGACTCATTGTAGTTATTTGATAGTTTCTTTTTTTCTAGTGTTTCAAAGAGTTTATGTAATATTAGAATCATTTTTGCATTGACTTATAAAGTCATCTAGTCTAATGGTTGTTCCCTTTTGAATTTCATGAATGACTGATTCACTTTTTTTTTCTTTTTTTTGGAAATTGGGTTATTTAAATTTCCTTTTTCTTATTCTATTTCTCTGGGAATTTTATATTTTATAACTAATTATTCATATCATTTAAATAGTCAGCCTTGTTAACATAATGGGAAAGATGGTGTTTAATAATTTTGGAGGCAGCATGGTAGTATGCAAAGATCCCTGAACTGAGTCAAAAAAATCTGAGTTCTGCGAATTAGTACTTAGATCACTCAATTTCTTCATTTGGGGGGGGGGAGGGAAGGGGTCAGACTAGATGCCCAATTCTAAATCTGTGACCCAGTGATATTTTTTCATTTTTATTTGGTGTGATCCCCTCTGTAATTTTTATACTGACATTTTATTTTTTTCTCTCTTCTTTTAATCAGACTTAGATAATGATTTTTCTATTTTTTTAAACAAGCGCCCCCATTTTAATCAGTTTAACAGATTTTTTTTTTACTTTTAATTTTGTTCATCTTGAGTTATTACGAATTTTTATTCTGATGTTTAGTTGAGGCTTTAAATATTGTTGCTTTTCTGGTTTATTTTAGTTTTATGACCAGGTCATTGATTGTTTCTCTCTTTTTTTGCTGATTAAAGTGTTTAGGATTCTACTTTTTCCCCTCAGGCCTGCTTTGGCTGCATCCTAATATGCTCTTTAGATAAAGAGTCTTATGGAACCCTTTGTAACATTTCTTTTTCTACTAATTCTTTGCAATAGATAGTTGAACCTAAGTTGCATTTATCTTCCTGATAAAATTTTTTGTTTGTTTGTTTGTTTGTTTGTTTTTCGCAAATGTTTACCATAAGCACTATAATACATGAGGTGAATAACTAAATCATAAACCTGTGGTTCTTGTTGCTATTGGATGCATATTAAGACTGACTCCCCCAATTCTATTATTTCTCTCACCAAAAAGAGAGCTTGTGAGCCATCCTTTCATTTAGCTACAATTGCTTTTGTCTTCTGATTTCATTCAAAGTCTAAATGTCAAGATTGAAAGGATTCAGAGCTAAGCAAAATCTAAACACTTTAATGGTTCTTTTCCAAGGTACAGAACCTATTTCACCCATGCCTTCTCAACCTGGGAGATTCTTATTTATGTCTTCTTAGAAATCCTCTAAAAAGGATCTAGGTAATGTATAGGGGAGCTTCATCTGGTCCTTTCAAAATTCTGTGGCTCTGTAGAGCATGTGGGCTGTCTCCTGGTAGAAAAATAGCTAGTACTTATCCCAGCTTTAAGTTTTGCAAAGTATTCTCTATACACTTTTTTATCTGATCCTCATAACAATTTTGGGAGGTTGGTATTCTTATGACCATCAGATGATGACATTGAGACTGAAAAAGATTCCTCAATTTGCTCAGGGTCACTTAGCCAATAAGAATAAGAAGCAGAACTTTAGCTCGGGCTTCCTGATTCCAAGTCTATCACTCTATTCATTACCCCACCTTTAAAGTCACATTGCATAAAAAAAAGCCATTTTCCAGATATTCCACTCCCTGATGAAATCTCTTATAGCATACCTTAGGAACAGGATAGCTGGTAAGATGCTTCATCCTACTTACAGCTATTATGAATCTTTCTATTGTCTTTTGTCACTTGAAATTTAGATTATTCTGAAATTGTGGGGTTATGGGTCTTCTAAAAATGATGAATCATATATGTTTACTTTTTATCCATTTCCAGTTTTTGTAAAATCAACTTTTTTTTAAATAAAGCTTTTTATTTACAAAACATATGAGTGATTTTTCTACATTGACCTTTGCAAAAACTTTTTTTTTCCCAAGCTTTTCCCCTCCTTCCCCCCACTCCCCACCCCTAGATGACAGGTAATCTAATACATGCTAAATAGGATAAATTATATGACAAATACAATACATGTATACATATCTATACAGTTATCTTACTGCACAAGAAACATCAGATCTAGAAAGAGAAGAAGAAAAAACAACCTAAGAAGGAAAACAAAATGCATGGAAATATTCACAGAAAGCGTTAAAATGCTGTGTTGTGGTTCACACTCAGTTCCCACAGGCCTCTCTCTGGATGTATATGACTATCTTCATCGCTGAACAACTGGTTTGAATCACATCATTGTTGAAGAGAACCATGTCCATCAAAATTGATCATCATATAGTCTTGCTGCTGTGTATAAAGTTCTCCTGGTTCTCCTGATTTCACTCAGCATCAGTTCATGCAAGTCTCTCCAGGCATCTCTGAAATTGTCCTGCTGGTCGTTTCTTACAGAACAATAATATTCCATAACATTCATATACCATAATTTATTCAGCCATTCTCCAATTGATGGGCATCCTTTCAATTTCCAGTTTCTTGTCACTACAAAAAGGGCTGCCATAAACATTTTTGCACATGTGGGTCCCTTTCCCTCCTTTAAAATCTCTTTGGGATATAGGCCCAGTAGAAGCACTGCTGGGTCAAAGGGTATGCACAGTTTGATAACTTTTTGAGCATAGCTCCAAATTGCTCTCCAGAATGGTTGCATCCGTTCACAGTTCCACCAACAATGTATCAGTGTCCCAGTTTTCCCACATCCCCTCCAACAGTTATCATTATCATTTCCTGTCATTTTAGCCAATCTGACAGGTGTGTAGTGGTATCTCAGAGTAGTCTTAATTTGCATTTCTCTGATCAATAGTGACTTGGAGCACCTTTTCATGTGACCAGAAATAGTTTCAATTTCTTCGTCTGAAAATTGTCTGTTCATATCTTTTGACCATTTATCCATTGGAGAATGGCTTGAATTCTTATATATTTGAGTCAATTCTCGATATATTTTAGAAATGAGGCCTTTATCAGAACCTTTGGATGTAAAAATATTTTCCCAGTTTACTGCTACCCTTCTAATCTTGTCTGCATTCATTTTGTTTGTACAAAAACTTTTTAACTTGATATAGTCAAACTTATCTATTTTGTGATTAACGATGACCTCTAGTTCTTCTTTGGTCACAAATTCCTTCCCCCTCCACAGGTCTGAGAGGTAAACCATCCTACATTGTTCTAATTTGTTTATAATATCATTCTTTATGCGTAGATCATGAATCCATTTTGACCTTATCTTGGCATATGGTGTTAGGTGTGGGTCAATGCCTAATTTCTTCCAGACTAGTTTCCAATTATCCCAGTTTTTGTCAAATAGTGAGTTTTTATCCCAAAAACTGGGGTCTTTGGGTTTATCAAACACTAGATTACTATTGTCATTGAGTATTTTGTCCTGTGAACCTAACCTATTCCACTGATCCATTACTCTATTTCTTATCCAGTACCAAATGGTTTTGGTGACCACTGCTTTATAATATAGTTTTATATCTGGTACAGCTAGGCCACCCTCATTTGCATTTTTTTTCATTAATTCCCTTGAAATTTTTGACCTTTTGTTTTTCCAGATGAATTTTGTTCTTATTTTTTCTAGGTCAGTTAAATAATCTCTTGGGAATTTGATTGGTATAGCACTAAATAGATAGATTAGTTTAGGTAGTATTGCCATGTTTATTATATTCGCTCGACCTATCCAAGAGCACTTGATGTTTTTCCAATTGTTTAGATCTGACTTTATTTGTGTGGAGAGTGTTTTGTAGTTTTGCTCATATAGATCCTGACTTTCCCTTGGCAGATATATTCCCAAATATTTTATACTATCGATAGTTATTTTGAATGGAATTTCTCTTTGTATCTCTTGTTGTTGCATTTTGTTGGTGATGTATAAAAATGCTGATGATTTATGTGGATTTATTTTGTATCCTGCAACTTTGCTAAAGTTGTGGATTAATTCTAATAGTTTTTTAGTTGATTCTCTAGGGTTCTCTAAGTAGACCATCATATCATCTGCAAAGAGTGATAATTTGGTTTCCTTATGACCTACTCTAATTCCGTTAATCTCTTTTTCTTGTCTTATTGCCAAGGCTAGCATTTCTAATACAATATTGATAGTAATGGTGATAGTGGGCAACCTTGTTTCACCCCTGATCTTATTGGGAATGGTTCCAGTTTATCACCATTACTTACATATGATGCTAGCTGATGGTTTTAAATAGATGCTACTATTTTAAGGAAAAGTCCATTAATTCCTATACTCTCTGATGTTTTTAATAGGAATGGATGTTGGATTTTATCAAATGCTTTTTCTGCAACTATTGAGATTATCATATGTTTTTTGTTAATTTGGTTATTGATATAGTCAATTATGTTAATAGTTTTCCGAATATTGAACCAGCCCTGCATTCCTGGTATAAATCCTACTTGGTCATGGTGTATTATTCTGGGAATGATTTTCTGTAATCTCTTTGCTAATATTTTCTTTAAGATTTTTGCATCAATATTCATTAAGGAGATTGGTCTATAATTTTCTTTCTCTGTTTTTGTTTTACCTGGTTTAGGTATCAGTACCATGCCTGTATCATAAAAGGAGTTTGGTAGAAGTCCTTCATTCCCTATTTTTTTGAATAGTTTATATAATATTGGAGTTAATTGTTCTTTAAATGTTTGGTAGAATTCACATGTAAATCCATCTGGTCCTGGGGATTTTTTCTTAGGGAGTTGATTAATGACTTGTTCTATTTCTTTTTCTGAAATGGGACTATTTAAGTAATTTATTTCCTCTTCTGTTAATCTGGGCAATTTATATTTTTGTAGATATTCCTCCATTTCACTTAGGTTATCAAATTTATTGGCATACAGTTGGGCAAAGTAACTCCTGATTATTGCTCTAATTTCCTCTTCATTGGTGGAAAGTTCTCCCTTTTCATTTTTGAGACTAACAATTTGATTTTCCTCTTTCCTTTTTCTAATTAAATTAACTAGAGGTTTATCTGTTTTGTTGGTTTTTTCATAAAACCAACTTTTAGTTTTATTTATTAATTCAATAGTTTTTTACTTTCAATTTTACTAATCTCTCCTTTTATTTTTAGGATTTCAAGTTTGGTATTTGATTGGGGGTTTTTAATTTGTTCTTTCTCTAGCTTTTTTAGTTGCAAGCCCAATTCATTGATTTTCTCTGTCTCTACTTTATGCAAATAAGCATCTAGAGATATAAAATTTCCCCTTAATACCGCTTTGGCTGTATCCCACAAATTTTGGTATGTTGTCTCATTATTGTCATTCTCTTGGATGAAATTAGTAATTGTGTCTTTAATTTGCTGTTTCACCCATTCATTCTTTAGGATAAAATTATTTAGGTTCCAATTGGTTTTTGGTCTATTTTCTCCTGGCCTTATATTGCATGTGATTTTTATTCCGTCATGATCTGAAAAAAATACATTTATTATTTCTGCCTTCCTGCATTTGATTTTGAGGTTTTTGTGTCCTAACACATGGTCAATTTTTGTATAAGTTCCATGGACTTCTGAGAAAAAAGTAAACTCCTTTCTGTCTCCGTTTAATTTCCTCCAAAGATCTATCATACCTAACTTTTCTAACATTTTGTTTACCTCCTTAACTTCTTTCTTATTTATTTTGTGGTTTGATTTATCAAGCTCTGAGAGAGGGAGGTTGAGATCCCCCACTATTATAGTTTTGCTGTCTATTTCTTCTTGCATCTCTCTGAACTTTTCCTCTAGGAATTTCCATGCTATACCACTTGGTGCATATATGTTTAGTATTGATATTGCTTCATTATCTATGGTACCCTTTAGGAAGATATAATTTCCTTCTTTGTCTCTTTTAATTAAGTCTATCTTTGCTTTTACTTGGTCTGAGATCAGGATTGCTACCCCTGCTTTTTTTTGTTCACCTGAAGCATAATAGATTCTGCTCCAGCCTTTTACCTTCACCCTGTATGTATCTCTATGTTTTAGATGTGTTTCTTGTATACAACATATTGTTGGATTCTGCTTTTTAATCCACTCTGCTATCTGCTTCTGCTTTAAGGGAGAGTTCATTCCATTCACATTCACAGTTAAAATAACTAATTCTGTATTTCCTGCCATCTTATTTACCCTAGCTTATGCTTTTCTCTTTCTTATCTCCTTTCCCTCCTCCCTACTATTTTGCTTTTGATAACCACTTCCCTCAAACAATCCTTCCCCTTTAGAGCCCCACCCACCCCTTTTTCCACCCCTTTCCCTCCTGTTTCCTTATAAGTAAGTCTATTATTCCCTCTGAGCCAAATCTGATGAGATGGAGATTAACCCAATTCTCATTCCCCTCCCTTTTTTCCCCTCAATCATTATAGGTTTTCTTTGCCTCTACATGTGATGTAATTTCCCTTATTTTACCTCCTTTTCCTCTTCTTCCAGTGTTATCCCTTTTCTACCTCTAATTTCTTTTTCAGTTTATCATATCATAATAATCATAAAATCACAATAATCATATCATAATAATCATAAAATCATAGTAATCATAGAATAATCATAATGTAATAATAGATTCATAAAATCAACCCTCATTGTATAAGTATCTATAACATAAATATAGTTCTCAAGAATTTTTTTTTCCTTGTTACCTTTTTATGTTTCTCTTGTGTTCTGTGTTTGTAGATCAAATTTTTTGTTCAGTTCTGGTCTTTTCAGTAGAAATAGGTGAAATTCTCCTATATCATTGAATGACCATCTTCTTCCCTGGAAGATAATGCTCATTCTAGCTGGGTAACTTATTCTTGGCTGTAATCCAAGTTCCTTTGCCCTTCGGAATATCTGATTCCAGGCCCTTCGATCCTTCAAAGTAGAAGCTGCTAGGTCCTGTATGATCCTAATTGTGGCTCCCCGATATTTAAATTGTTTCTTTCTGGCTTCTCGTAATATCTTTTCCTTGGTATGATAGTTCTGGAATTTAGCCATGATATTTCTGGGGGACTTAATTTTTGGGTTTCTTTCAGGAGGTGATCGGTGGATTGTTTCAAGGAGTATTTTGCCTTCTGGGTCTAAAATATCAGGGCAGTTTTCTTTTATGATTTCCTGGAAGATAGTGTCTAGGTTCTTTTTTTCATCATGGCTTTCAGGAAGCCCTATAATCCTTAGATTGTCTCTCCTAGATCTATTTTCCAGGTCAGTTGTTTTTCCTAGGAGATATTTCATGTTTTTCTCTATCTTTTCATTTTTTTGTTTTTGTTTGACTGATTCTTGAAGTCTTGATGAGTCATTCATTTCCAATTGTTCAATTCTAATTTTTAATGTCTTATTTTCTTCAGTTACTGTTTTTAGTTCCTTTTACAATTGACCATTTACATTTTTTTGTTCATTGCATTCTTTTTCCATTTTTTCTATTTTATTTTGCAGTGATCTCATTTCATTTCCCCATGTTTCTTCTAACTCTCTTTTAAGATTTTTTATGCAATCTTCAAAGAAAGCCTTGTGACATGGAGACCAGTTTATGTCTCTCTTTGGGGCTTTTTCTGGAGTTGCTTTACCTTTAGGGGCCTCAGGATTTGAGGTCTGTTCTTCCCTCTCTCCATAAAAGCTGTCTATGGTGAGAGCTCTTTTTGGTTTTTTATTCATTTTTTTTTTTTTTAAAGGTGTGAGGTCTGTTTAGGGCAAAGGTGGGACAGCTGCTTTAATTTGCCCTGGGGCAGTTCTGCTGATTGAGTTATTTCAGGAACTGGGCAGTTCTGATGATTGAATTATGTCAGGTGCTGGGCAGTTCTGCTTTAGTTCACCCTGGGGCAGTTCTGCTGATTGAATTATTTCAGGTACTGGGTAGTTCCGCTGATTGAATTATTTCTGGTGCTGATCAGTCCTGTTGATTTGATTGATCACCCTAGGGTGTTGTGTAATGGCAGCTAGGTCCGATGCTCATCAGGGGTTCAGTGGTTCACAATCTACCCCCCACAAAAGGCAGACCCTCCAAACCACCTGCCCACAATCAGGACAGATTGGTCCAAGAGGCCTGCAGAAGACTCCCAGGTGTGTGAAAAGCACAACGCTCCCACTCCTGTTCCGACTCCTGTTCCAGCTCCCTGCTCCAGCTCCCTGCCCCGGTCTCCCTGCGCTGCAGTCTGGGTACAGCAGACCACCCCCCTGCCCAATTAAAACAGACCTGTTTTGAGGTTCTTCCAGAGTATCTTCTTCTAGAATCGTGTTGTCCTCCAGATATTGTGGATTTTTTTTTCTTCAAAATCAGTCTAGAGGCTTCATATGTTGTTGGTTTGAGGGAAGGTTAGAGGAGGTTACAGAGACTCCTGTCTGATCTCCGCCACCATGGCTCCACCCCCGGAAGGAAGTCATAAAATCAACTTCTTTAAAGAGACCAAATGTTCCATAATTCATAGCAGGGAGAATGTTACTGTTAAAGTTAGGTTTGTTTAAATATCTTAGAAAGTAGCCCCTAATATAAGAACTCACATAACATTAATAGTAGAATTCCTTAAAAATTCTATTGTCTTCAGAGATTTTTCATGTATCTTAAAACATAGGGGTGGCAACCAAACATTGTTCTTCTACTATAATCGTAGATGAAAACAGACTGTTGTAGAAATACTGGCAAATCTGCTTCATTTCACATCTATTTGTTGTCTTTCATTTTAGTAGACAACTGCTTTCATGACAATCTGATTTAGCTTAGTCTCACACCAAACTCTTGGCAGGCTCATTTCCCATCCCTAGCTTTTCACTGTTTTGTGAAGTGATTTTACTCATAACATCCTGATACTTCTTGCTGCTTTTGGGTGCATGTAAAGGCAAATCCTTCAATAGCTTTTTAAGAAAATACTGTGATCGATACTTTCATTTAACTGCCAGTTCTTTGTGTTTTCTGGTTTCACAATCTACTTGTTCATCACTGAACAAAGATCATACATTCAGAATAATCCATTATCATTGCGTAAGCAGAACTGGGGCCTATTCTGTATTTTTACCTATTTTCTACATTACTGGACAAATTTTCTCTCAATCTTCTTGTGAAGAATCTCTTGGTATTTGATCCTGAGTAGCAAACACGGTCAATCTATAACTAAGATCATACTAATAAGTTTTCTAGTAGGATTAAACCTGCTGGAATATGTACTATGCTGGCCAGACTATGAGAATTGTGACTGACCTCAACATGACCATGAGGCATTGAAGCAGAAATTCTAGAGAAGATCTAAATCTGGAACTCAAAAATCATATTCAAGAAATGATTACAATTCAGGGTTTAAGATCATCACTGTCTACCCGGGGGTCCTGCTTCTGTGCTTCACTCCATTAACAATGCTGCTACTGCGGTCATCAAAACCATTTGGTACTGGCTGAGAAATAGAGCAGTCGATCAGTGGCATAGGATAGGATATCAAGACAAACTAGGTAATAATGTTAGCAATTTAGTGTTTGATAAACCCAAAGACCCCAGCTTTTGGGATAAGTACTCACTATTCGGCAAAAACTGCTGGGAAAATTGGAAACTAGTGTGGAAGAAATTAAGGCTGGACCCACACCTAACACCACACACCAAGATAAGATCTAAATGGGTTCATGATGTAGATATAAAGAGTGATATTATAACCAAATTAGAGGAACATAGGATAGTTTACCTCTCAGACCTGTGGAGATGGAATAAATTTATGTCCAAAGAAGATCTGGAACTCTTAATTGAACACCAGATAGATAATTTTGATTATATTAAGTTAAAAAGTTTCTGTACTAACAAAACTAATGCAGACAAGATTAGGAGGGAAGCATCAAATTGGGAAATCATCTTTACATTTAAGGGTTCTGATAAAGGTCTCATCTCTAAGATATATAAAGAACTGTCTCACATTTATAAGAATTCAAGCCATTCTCCAATTGATAAATGGTCAAAGGATATGAACAGACAATTTTCAGAGGATGAAATTGAAACTATTTATAATCATATGAAAAGTTGCTCCAAATCACTATTGATCAGAGAAATGCAAATTAAGACAACTCTGAGGTACCACTACACACCTGTCAGATTGGCTAAAATGACAGGAAAAGTTAATGATAACTGCTGGAGGGGATGTGGGAAGACTGGGACACTGATGCATTGTTGGTGGAGCTGTGAGTGGATCCAACCATTCTGGAGAGCAATTTGGAGCTATGCTCAAAAAGTTATCAAACTGTGCATACCCTTTGACCCAGCAGTGTTTCTATTGGGCTTATATCCCAAAGAAATCATAAAAGAAGGAAAGGGCCCCACATGTGGAAGAATGTTTGTGGCAGTCCTTTTTGTAGTGGCTAGAAACTGGAAACCGAATGGATGCCCATCAATTGGAGAGTGGCTGAATAAATTATGGTATATGAATGTTATGGGATATTATTGCTGTGTAAGAAACGACCAGCAGGACGATTTCAGAGATGCCTGGAGAGACTTGCATGGACTGATGCTGAGTGAAAAGAGCAGAACCAGGAGATCATTATACATGGCAACAATAATACTATATGAGGATCAGTTCTAAGGGATATGACTCTCTTCAACAATGAAATGCTTCAAACCAATTCCAATTGTTCAGTGAAGAAAGCCATATATACCCAGAGAGAGGGATGTGAAAGGTGGACCACAACGTATCATTTTCACGCTCTCTATTGATGTTTGCTTGCATTGTATTTCCTTTATCGGATTAGTCTTTCTTGTAGATACGATTTCTCCTGCACAAAAAATGATGTGTGGCAATAACTATATTAAAAAAAAAACAAAAAACAAAAAACAATGCTGCTACTGTCTATAGATCTGAAAGCAAAAGGCAACTTCTCTTACAAGGGGCATTCTCAGAAGGTCAACTCACAGTGAGAAACAACAGGTTAAGGTGGAGAGAGTGCTGATCATGAAGTCAGAAATAACTGGATTCAAATTCTGCCTCTGATATTTACTGTCTGTATCACCCAGGACAAAGCACACAACCTCAAAAGCTGTAAGTGCAGAAATGAGCTGTGATTTGCTTAATGGAAGGAGTTCACACAAACAATGAAATTGCAAGTCCATCACACTTTGACATAAAGCCCAATAAGCAATGAGGAATTTTCCCAATTGTACACACAAGAATTAAAAGATCACTTTTTAAAAAGGAGAAAATTATAGAATATTTAATCCTTTAAATTCTATAAACCTTAATTGTGCTTGTTATGCAATGGGAGAGATAGGAAACATATGTTAATTCAATCCTTTATTCATTCAACATGGATTTATTATCTGCTGATTATGTGCCAAGAACTGTGCTAGGCTCTGAAGATTTAAAGAAAAATGAACTAAAAAAGAATGTCCCCGCACTCAAGAAGCTTATAACTAGGGAGAAATGACAAAACAAGTAAATGCGAAATCTGTGCTAAATAAAGATGGAGTAATATAGGGAGGAAAGGTGCTAACACCTGAGGGCATCAGGAAACAGGCTTTTTTTTTTTTCCCAGAACGGGACCTAGAGCTAGGTTCTTAAGGAAAGCAGGGACTCTCAAGTCTGGAAATGAAAAGGAAGGTCAAGAGGTTAGGTGATTTATTCTGTTACACAGGTATTTGAACTTAGTTCTTCTAAATCCGTATCCAGTCTCCCTTCTACTGTACTATACTGGATCCCATTTATCTTCATTAATTTTAATGTAATAATATTTCATAAGTGTCAAAGATCTGTAAAAAATAATTCTATGGAACAGATATTATTTTTGTTTTATGGACAAACTAGCCAAGGTACTTTTTCTTCATCTCTCCCTCTTAGAAGCTCTGGTTTTATTCAAGACTTAACCCAGCTGCCACCTCTGAAACTTGTTCCTGGTTTCTCCAGCTGCTGATTCTCTTGCTCCCTCCACAAATCCCTGTGTTCCCCCAGGGGTATGGCTGATTTCACTTCTGCCTTGGTACCTTTCATCCTTAGCACAATGTCTGGCTTATAAGGCAGGATAGGTATCTGAATGTTGTTACCCCATACACTGAGCATATCAAAGGTTACCACTTTTGTGAAAAATAGCAGGACCTTGCAAGTGTAGGTTCTTTAGGTTTTTTCATTCAGCAGAATCTCTCATCTACAAATCATAAAGTCACAAAACTAGGGGTTGATGCTACAGCATAGATAAAGCCTTTTTAGGTTTATCTGGATTTTCTTAAGGGTGTCCAGAGGATCCAATGAAATTGTGAATATAAAGTACTTTGTACAAGAGAAATATCAGCTGTGGTTATTATTTCTGAAAGTAGGGTTCTAGCTGGGTTCATATGGAAATTATTTTTAACATGTCTATGGATTTGCTTTTCTGCACCTTCACATGACTGCTTTACTTTGAGCATCTCTGATTCTACCACAGATGGACAGAGTTTTGCCCACAAGGATCTTACCCGAATAACTTGGCTGGTGTCCTTTGAAAGTTGAAAGATTTTCAGTCAATCTAGTGATGAAGCTCTCAAAACATAGCTGAGCTGGAGTTCATCCCTAGGAATATACCCTTTGGGAAGCTTTGCTAGTTTACTGAGATCTGTAAGAAAACAATCCCCTGACACTGTCCCTATGTCACAAAAACAAGACATTAGTGAACATGCTTCACATATTCTTGTTGATGAAAAAAACTTTTCCATTGTGTTTACACAGTACACATATGTATACATACATGTATGTATGTGTATATGCACACAAAGTCAAATTATTTCTGAAGGACAAGCTAGCAGTCAAGCTTAGAATTTCTGGGTTTCTGCTTTCAAGCCTAGTTCTTATTCTATCACTAATTAAATATATGACCTTGAGAAAATCAATCTCTCTGAGTCTGTTTCTTTATCTATAAAAGGAAGGAAATCTGAAGGTCGCTTACAGCTCTAACATTTTACATTTTTATCATTTAAAATCAAGTAAAAAAATTGATTAATCACTGACTATATTCAAAATAGTGTGGTAGGCCCTGGGGACAGACACAAAGATGAAATAAAGATATTGACTCCTTTTCTACCCATGAAATACTGTGTTTTTATTATGGGGCCAATATTTGACTCTTGATTATGTTTCTTTCTGAGATGGAAGAGAGAACAATATATGGTTTGTTGAAGAATGATAGAAAGGACCTGAGTAGGATAGGGTCAGTGAGAACAGAGTGGGAAGAGAGAAAAATACTCAAAACTGAGGCTGATTTAATGCAGACACCTTTAAGTAAACACTTCTTAGGAAAGATACCGTGGAATAGCTGATACCCACATAACCCACAAGACTTACTTATCTAAAAATAATCTTCGTGTTAAGCAAGAAGAAGCATGAGGTATGGAGCTTAAAAAATTAAAGGTGTAGTTCATTAATTTTAGTGGGTAAGCCACAATCATCCCAATTGTGTGGAATATGATCTTATTAAATTATGTCAAAAAACTGCTAAAATCTCTCTACATTTTAATGATCTGGTTGAAATTAAAATTAAGTTTAGTTCCCTAAATGATGAGTAATTCTAAGGTAGAGGCAGCCAATCTCAAGTTCCAATTATAAACAACCCAAATATACCTTCTCAAGTTCTTTAGTTCTTTGGGAAACTTAAAGAAGCAACAATGAAAAGAAACTATAATACGATTTGGTTGGCTACTTTTCTGACTCTGGTAAATGGCCACAGTAAGTGACGTGTTTCAGAGTTCCTACCAAAAATCTTCACTCTCCACTGGCATTAAATAACTACAGCAGAGGTATTTTTTGGCTTGGAAAACTTTCATCATGGGACACAGCTGGGAAACAACTTTGGCTTCAAAAAGGAAGACTATAATAAAGCACCTCCTAGCAAGATTCTGGTAAAGGAAGTTTATGATGGAGAACAGCAGAAGAGATGAAATGTTTCAATAAAGCCCTCAGGCTGATTTAGTTAGCATTCACAAAGTGAAATAACCTATACATCACATACCCTTTGTTAGCTGGTCGTGTAAAATAGAGGTGTGAGTCACCAGATTTTATTTTAGGAGCTGGGCAATGCAATGTTACTTTCTCCAAAATATTAAAATGCAGAAATCTGAAAACTAAGTAAGGCTATGTAATATCTGATACTGGATGCTTATCAACTCCAGGAATGGATCAAGAATTGCCTCTGCTCTTGTCATTTCAACGTTCCACACCTTGGTAGGTACCAATGATAAATCACTTCATGTAAAATCTATTATTAAACTAATCAGAAAACTACAGTGATAGGAAAAAAAATTGGGAGCTTTACCAAACAAAAATAAAACTGACATCAGAGAGGGAGAAGTAGAATTAGATCCTGCATGATTTCAAGAACAAATAGATCCCTCTGGGAGTTAGGGGGATTAATATATTTTCCCCCTCCCCTCTCAGACACTGTTTGGAATTAATGAGGATACCTGCAACAATGCTGGCAAGCTGCTGGGTTCTGGTGATAGGGTAGATCCTGCGTGCCTGAACGATTGCTGAGGCGATTTTCTTGGCACTCTTCTCCTCCCCATATGTTCTCAGGATCAACGCAAGTGCCTGTTGATCTAAGGCATTCACAACATCAGCGGCGGTGGGCATGTCAGGGTACCTACGCACAAGAAGAGCCAATTAGTTCACTGACGTCAGCCTTCATTGATGAGAGGTGAAGCTTTAGGTTATGAGACACAGAGGACTTGAGAGATTTTGAAATGAGATTAGAATTTTGTAAAAATAGGAGAAATGTTCCCTTTGACACACTTTATCACCATATCAAGTGGTCCCGTTTATCATATTAACAAATATATAAAAACAATTAAAACAATCTTAATACATGCAAGAAAACTGTCTTAATAGGGCTTCTTTAGCCTAAAACAGAGAGAAATGGTTAGGATCTTTTTAATTTTACATTGCATCTATATTGTCAGTCATTCTGAATAATGTTTTCAGTTAGGCAGGTAGAAGAGCTGCCAGGAACATGAGAATCTAGAGATAAACAACATGACAACACTGAGGATGAGAAAATGCATTTGCTGCTTTATAAGTGGGGCTGAATACAAATTCTGGAAGGGCCTGAAAAAAAGATGCAATTGGTCAGTTTCGGGCATGAGAACATCTTGAGGAACCACAATGACAATGATGTCATTTTCCGACAATGAATATTATGAACTAAAAATAGTTACACAAAACTGAAATGCTAACCCAATCATCAAGTATTTATTAAGTACCTATTATGTATATTCTGGGCAATACACTACTGGAAAAATACAAAGATAAAAACTATATGCCTTCCCCTCAAGGAACTTCCATTTTATTGAAGGAAATAACATATATGGATGGATGGATATACACACCCCTACATAGATATATAAACACATGTTGTTTATGTATGTGTGTATATATATATATATGCATATACATATACACATACACACACATAAAATAGAGAAAAGAGACAAAAAATAAAGGAATTGATTCAACTAACAAAATCAAGATGCAACCAACCAGCAGTTCTCAGAATGCATGGGGCTTTAAAATGCAGAAAAAAAGGGAAAAGACCATTTTTAGTTGAAATGAAGGAAAAATTAGTATAGTGGAGGGAAAAAAAAGAACATCAGTATTTTAGAATATCTTAGTTAATATGTTACATAAATGGGCTATGAAACCCTGAGGGCGATTGAGACCTGACTTGGTTTCTTACTGGGATGTATTAGCTAATTTGGCATTTATTGCATGCTTACTATGTATGAGACATTGTTATAGATACTGGGAATATACAAAGAAAAATTAAATAATCCCTTCCTCAAATAGCTTACTTTCTCCGGAGAGGGAAACAACATATACACAGATAAGAAAATATAAAATATTTACAAAGTAAATTACAGAGATAGCTATGGTAATGAAGGTATTAGGGGAGATAGAAGCCAACATATATTACTTTGAAGTTAACAGAGTACTTCAGAGTACTTCTCATTGGCACTTCACAATAAGTGAAGAGAGTTGCTGTAACTATTCCCATTGTACAGACAAGGCAACTGAGATTAGAATGTTTATGTGCTTTCTCAGGGTCATTCATCTAGTAAACACATGAGGCAGGAGTCAAATCCAGGTCTTATCTTTAAGTCCAGAGGTCTGTCCATCGGACTTGAACCTAGATGACTGCTTGGGGTTTTGAGAGACAGAGCTGATGAGAGAGAGCATTGCAGACATAGGAGGAAGTCTAGGTAATGACACACAGGGTGTAATGAAATGCCATGTATGGAAAAGAAGGAAAGCCAGTTTGGAACACAGTAGGCATGATGGAGAGTAATGTGAAAGCAACTTGGAAATATAACAGCTGGATTGTGAAGGATTTTAAATGCCAAAAAGAATTCTGTGTTCTGTAAAAATCACTGTAAATGCTGCTAAAGTTTAATTCACAGTGAAATGACATGGGTAAAAAATTGTTGGGGGTCAGGGAAGATGGAATTGAGGGGGGGAACTGAAAGGCGGCTACTAGAACAGTCTAGGATAGAAGTAATGATGATCTAAATTTATTTCATGAATATGTGAATAGCAAGAAATCTTGTGGTGGGTCATAGAGTTGATACGAGCTGTTAACCATATAGCAGCTGAAGAGTTGAGGTGACTTCAAAGTTAAAAACGTGGATCACCAGAAGAATGACAAAAATAGGAAGAAATGGAATGGGTTTAGTGGGAAGGATAATGGCATATATTTTGGCCACAATGAATTTGAAATTCCTATGGGACATTCAAATGGAAATACCCAGGAGGCAGCTGCTACAGCTGGGAGGGAGATAACAAATGGATGTGGAGATCTGATAGTCATCTGGTTACAGATTATAACTGATTCCCATGAAAGCTGATGACCTCATCAAGAATGAGAAAAGGTCTCTAGATAGAGTCCATCCATAGGGGACAAGACATGAACAATGGTCCGGCGAAGAGCACTGAGTAAAAACAATGGCTAGATATGTAGGAGAACCATCTACATGGCCTTATAGAGATAATAAAAACTCGGGTAGGAAAGTATGTCCAAAAGTTATGGTTTGTTGTCAACATTGTAGAATGTATCAGAGTTCAAGAATGAAGGGCTTAAATAGAGCACTGGATTTAGCAATTAAGACATGATATAGAATCTTGTAGAAAGTAATTTTGGTTGAGTGGTGGAGTCAGAAGCCATGTTGCAAGGGGGATGAGAAATGGATGAATTTGAGAGAATGGAGAGAACCTATAAAGATAGCTTTTTCTAGGAGTTTGCCTACTGTTCATTATGTAGGTTAAAGTAGGACTCCTTACTGATGTGCCAAAATCATACCTGTAGGCTCTTTTTCTTCTTAGAACTTTCCTTTCTGATGTACTGAAATCTTATTTATACATGCTCTTAATATTGTCTGCTTCAAAGAATCACAGGAATGCACATCATGAGCCACCATATTCCTTTTCTTACACATTACTTTTTCATTTGAAGTTGGTGGTCATTAAAGATAACCAGGATTTAAATTTGGTTTATTGTGTAAGGCCTAAAGCTTCTTCTTGCAGAACTGAAAGTATTGTTCTTCCTCCTTATATTCTCTGTCAACTCATATTTCCAGTCCTACATCACTAAGTTCCTTTTGGACATTTCTAAATGGAAGTTGCAAAGACATCTAAAATTCAATACCTTCAAATTAGAACTTTTTTTTTTTCACCAATGCACCCCTGTTTCAATCTCTCTATTTGTGCTGAAGGTACCAACATCCTCCTAGGCCCCTATTTTTACAATCTTGGAGAAACTGAATGTGACTTCTTAAAGACCTGGTAAACATTCTCTTCTTTTTTTTTTTTTTTTTTTTTTTTTTGTTGTTGTTGTTAAAACTTTTTATTTGTATAACATATGTATAGGTAGTTCCTCACCATTGATCTTTACAAAGCTTTCCGTTACAAATTTTACCCCCAGTCCCCTCCCCTCCCCTAGATGGCAGGAAGTCCACTACATGTTAATAATGTTGAAATACTTGACAAGTTGTGAAAGAAAAATCCTATCTACAAGAAAAAAAAAAGAAAATCTGAGAAAGGAAACACAATGCAAGCAAACCTCAACAGAGTGCATGGAAATGTTACATTGTGGTCCATATTTCATATCCCTCTCTCAGGGTGTATATGGTTTTCTTCACTGAACAATTGGAACTGGTTTGAGACAATTCTTTGTTGCAGAGAGCCATGTCCATCAGAGTTGATCATCATGTATTATTTAAACATTCTCTTCTTGAGAATGTTTATGCACATTCATGAATAATGATAAAATGTTCCATTTAATTACCTGGGAGAAAGTGGTCTATAATATTCAAATTAAAAACCTGGATTTCATGACATAACATTCTCCTCTTCTTAACTGTTGGTTTCTTCTCAATCTCTTTTGAGAATTATCTTCTAGTGTCTCACTGCCTGGACATGTCTGCTCTGGGATGTCTTTTTTTCTCCCTTTATACTCTCTCAATGATCTCATAAGCTATCATGATTTGATACTTCCAAATCTCCACATTAAGCCCTAGTCTCTCTCCTGAGCTGCAGGCCCCTAGCACTAACTGCCTCCTAGGCACTTGGGGATGTTGTGAGGGCCAAACCGGGTGATATCTGTAAAGGTCTTTGTGCAATGCCGAAAACCTCAACAGTGCTAATTGACTCTCCCCTTCCTCTAGGATACAATATGAACTCTTGGGTTGACTGGAAGGCTGCTGCTCCCACCATGTTTCAGGATATCTACGTGAACTCTTCCTGGTCCCATAGCTTCCTTGTTCTTCTCTGGCACTGTGATCTGGGAGCCTCTGCCCAGGCTGCCCATGCTCTTGACCTAGACTCTTTCCTTAGGGCTCTCAAAAATTCTGATATTTCCTCCAGGCTCCACTCCTCTGCTACTTCCTATGGAAAGCCTTTCCTCTTCTCCCCAGGTCTTAGTGCTTTCTCACTCCTCAAACTGGCTTCTCTCTGTTTATTCAACAAAACTCCAAGTAGTGGAGACATTCCCTAAGAGTTATATTGGAAACAAAGTAAGACTAACATTTAGTTGAGCTCAACAAGTTCAATTTCATCACAAAAAACTACTATTGGAAATACAAAACTAGAGATTTTTACGCATCTAAAACTTCATTTTGCCTAATGTAGCTACAATGATAAAGGTAGGAAAGTCAAAAGCTTCCTGAGTTAGTGACAGTAGTGAGAAGTGACTTTTCTTTGATTTAAAAGTTTAAGAATATTCATTTTAGAAAATGATTACTTTATAAATATAAAGACCAAAATACAGAGAAATACAGTAATCTACAATGGTGAAAAACAACACTACCCCCCCCAAAAAAAAACAAAAAACAAAAAACAAAATTTAAAGCTGATTTATTATATATGTGTAGGTTTAGGTGTGGGTGTGTGATGGGAATTCTGCAGTTAAAAAAGGAAATTAAATTCAGAGTGTTGTTGAGAAATTGATTTCTTGTTGTGAGAAGAAGTGTTTTATCAATACTCACCGGCCATCATCCATCCTCATGTCCAAGGGGCCGTCCTTTCGAAGGGAAAAACCTCTTTCAGGAGTATCAAGTTGCATGGAGGAACACCCAAGATCCAGAAGAACTCCATCAACAGTGCCGGGCTGTACTCCAGCTTTAATTAACATGGCCTCAGCTTGGCTAAACTGGCCTAGCAAAGCTCGAATTTGTTTTCTGGAAACAAACCATATACAGAGAGAAATAATTTTGTTAATATTAATGCATTTCCTTTCTTGGCACCATCAATGGGCAGAAACTCATCCAAATAAGTATCATAGAACCTAAGGGCCTTTGAGGTACACTAATCCAGCTCTACAGAAGGATCAATACTTATTAGGTAATATTATCCAGCAAATATCAACAAATCCTACTAAATGATCAAAAATAACAAGTAAAACAAAGTCTAAGCATAGCAATAGAAAAATATCCAATCTGTAAAAAATTATCTTAATCTCTTTGCCTATCCTAAACTTTATGCATGAGTGCATCAATTTTTAGTGTTCCCTTATAATTGTGAATAAAAACTATATAATCTTTGATTAGTCAAGAAAGAAACAAGTTAATACATCTTTAGTATCTCCCCATACTAGCCATATTTGAAAGATTAAGAGGGTGATGTACTCCCTTGAAAATATGACAAAACACCAATAAAAAACAAAGGGAAATTACATTTATGTTTGAAAGGATTTGTACACTATTTTAACACAAATTTAATACAAAAAAAGGTCATTCTGACTTTTCTATTTTTACCATGATAAGAAAATAAAGACTACATGTCATCAAAAATAATCCCACCAGGACTAATAAATCATTACTCAGAAGCCTGAAGAAAACTGTTATGTTTATTATTTGTACCATTTTCCTTATATTTTTCTTGCCCTCTAAATAGCTACAATTAGTATTCTATACATTCCCACTTGTAGAACTTTATCTGTGAACCAAATTATATGTCAATGTCAATCTATTTTTAACTTAAATGAACAAGTAAATAAAATTTACTTTTTAATAGACCTTTCAACTAAATGTTTTAATATTTGTTTTAATTATACATTTACTGTACATTTATACTTTACACATAGTTTTGCAAAGATCAATGTGAGATTTCGGCCCTGAAATATGCATTATATCAAATGATTTGTAATTTAAGGTCACACACACACACTCACTCACTCACTCATTCACTCACACAGAACTTCTTAAGAAACATGTCAAAAGCTTAATAGACCAAATATACAAAACAAGGTTCAAGATAATATATAGACGAAATGGCACAAATCCATTCTCACTACTAGAAATCTATTTCAAAGCCTAAGTATTATTGATGGCATCATTTTTATATAAGAAACTATAATATCATCAAACAAGATTAGAAAGAGGCAAATTGTAGAGTCACTAAAAGTAGAAAACAGGTCAAGTCCCAAGGAAGGAGTACAAAAGAGGATTGTGTAAGTAAATGATTAAGAGTGAAGCTAACGAGAAAGGTGAGACACAACTCATAGAAGTCAGTGGTGGTAGAGGTATGGAGTGGGCAGAGATGAGCTGGCCTCTGGGACTTCCTAAATCTTCCCCTTACCTTCCACCCCTGGATCATTAGATTAACTGTAATGTTATAAAACAGAAAATCTACTCTGAGTAGAGATGGTGACTATTACATGAATTGTAAGAATGACTTTGAAGGGAGAAAGATACAACACAAGTACTGAAAAACTAAAAAACTTGAGAACTACTGATTATGCATATAAAAATTATACATGGAATTATTTTACAATTAATATTCAAGTTATATATTAGATAGATTAATTTATTTCACAAATATATCAGCTCTTCATATTTACCTTTGTTAAATATAAGAAAATAGGAATTAAATGAAGACAATTTAACAATCAATAATAGCTACAGAAATCACAATGTTTTTGGAATGGCATGAAGGAAAGGAATATTTCAGAAAAAGGAAAAAATAAAGATGAAATGTTTTCAATTTACTACTTAAGTCAGGCTTGGCCAAGCATCATGCAAGACTCCTCTAACACCCTATGTTCACAATGAACATCCAATCAAGTCTACCCACTCACTGTGATATATTACCCTTGGGTGTTTAAAACATTTTCTGTTTTACTAATGCTTTTTATTTTCACACAACAGTAATTTCTCAATTCCTACTCCCTGCCCTCTTACAATGCCTTCTATCAGCCCCCAGTCCTCCTTTGTAACAAAAAATAGTTAACACCAACCTACACATTGACTGCATTTGGCTTCATATATAAAATCCTCTATATTTTAATTCCTTATTTCTGAACTTAGAGGTCTATTTTGTGTCTATTGTCCAGATCAAAGTAGTTGCTACAATTAATTAAATTAAGTTTGGTATTTTTCTGGTGTTGTTTTTATTCACATTACTGCAGTAGTTAGGTAAGCTTTTTTCCTGGTTCTGCATTTCAATCTCTATTAGTTTAGATTTTATGTAAGTCTTTCTATATTTCTCTGAATTCTTCATGTTTGTTGCTTCTTAAAGGCAATAGTATACCACAATTTATTTGGCCATTTACCAATCAAAAGACATATTCTTTCCTTCCAGTTGTTGTTATATTAGTGTACATTTTAGAATATACCTTCTAATACCATACCCAATACAAGATAAGATTGAAATGGGTTCATGATTTAGACATAAAGGATGATACTAGAAGCAAATTAGAAGAGGAAGGGATAGTTTACCTTTTAGATCTTTGGGAAAAGGAGGAATTTATGATCAAACAAGAAATATAGAACATTATGAAATACAAAATAGACAAGGTTGATTACATTAAATTGAAAAGGATTTACATGAACAAAACCAATGTATCTGAGATTAGAAAGGTAAGCAGAAAGTTAGGAAATAATTTTTACAGTCAATATTTCTGATAGAAGCCTAATTTATAAAATATATAGAGAACTGAGTCAAATTCATAAGAATACAAGTCATTACCCAACTTATAGTCAAAGAATATGAATGGACAATTTTCAGATGAAGAAATTAAAGCCATCTATAGTCATATTAAAAAAAAAACTCTAAATCACTATTGATTAGAGAAATGCAAATGAAAACAAATTGTTTATTGTTTAAGTTTCTTGGCCATATTGAAATCTCTAGGTTCATTTATTCCCAAAGAATGAAAGAATGCTTTCGCTATCCTACCCCATTCTCTTTGTTCATATCTTTTCAAAGTAAGGTAGAAACGTGAAATGAAGCTAGTGTGTCTTGCTATGTAGTAACCACTGTAATTAGCAGCCAAAAAAGATTTTACTTTATTCAAGTCTTATGTGAAAGTTTTTTTTTTTTAAAAACCTTCTCTCCTTTCTCTTTTCATAAGTAATACCAACTGATAACACTCCACAGTATACCACAAAATTCAAAACACTCGCCAAAGAAGAACTAGAGTACCTTATGGAAGACAAAATGGATAATTTTGATTATATTAAGTTTAAAAGTTTTTGTACAAACAAAATTAATGCAGACAAGATTAGAAGGGAAGCAATAAACTGGGAAAAATTTTTTTACATTCAAGGGTTTGATAAAGACCTTATTTCTAAAATATATAGAGGACTGATTCAAATTTATAAGAATACAAGCCATTCTCCAATTGATAAGATGTCAAAGGATATGAACAGACAATTTTCAGATGAAGAAATTAAAACCATTTATAGTCATATAAAAATGTTCTAAATCATTATTGATCAGAGAGATGCGAATTAAGACAACTTTGAGGTACCATGACACACCTCTCAGATTGGCTAAGATGACAGGAAAAGATAATGATGAATGTTGGAGGGGATATGGAAAAACTGGGACATCAATACATTGCTGGTGAAGTTGTGGACTGATCCAACTATTCTGGAGAGTATGAATCTGGAGAGTAATATGGAACTATGTCCAAAGGATTATCAAACTGTGCATACTCTTTGATACAGCGGTATCTCTACTGGGCCTGTATCCCGAAGCAATCATTAAAAAAGGGAAAAAGAAATATGTGTGCAAAAATGTTTGTAGCAGCCCTTTTTGAAGTGGAAAGAAACTGGAAACTCAGTGGATGCCCATCAGTTGGAAAATGGCTGAATAATTTATGGTATATGAATGTTATAAAATATTATTGTTCTATAAGAAATGATCAGCAGGTTGATTTCATAGAGGTCTGAAGAGACTTAAATGAACTGATGCTGAGTGCAGGGAGTAGAACCAAGAAAACGTACATAACAATAAGAAGATTATATGATGATCAACTCTGATGGAAGTGGCTCTTTTCAATAGGAAGGTGATTATGGCCAGTTCCAATGGACTTGTGATGAAGAAAGCCCATCTGTACCCAGAGAAAGGACTGTGGGGACTGAGTGTGGATCACAACATAGCATTTTCATCTTTTTTATCATTGTTTGCTTGCTTTTTGTTTTCTTTTTCATTTTTTCCTTTTTATCTGATTTTTCTTGTGCAACATGATAATTGTGAAAATATGTTTAGAAGAATTGTACATGTTTAACATATATTGGATTACTTGCCATCTAGGGGAGGGGGTGGGGAGAAGGGAAGAAAAAAAATTGGAACACAAAGTTTTGCAAAGGTCAATGCTGAAAATTATCTATGCATATGTTTTGAAAATAAAAAGCTTTAATAAAAAAAAGAATCCAAAACACTCTTTGTGATCAAAAAAATGTACATACTTGGGAAAATTTTGTAAATTTAGGGTTTAATTATAAAAATCATAGCCTTAAAACCCTTTCATATACACAAAGTAGGTGCCAAATGTTATGAGTGATAATATAGTCCTGGTTGCCAGATGATTACACATTAAAAATGAGAGTGAGGAAACAATATTTTTTGTTTTGTTTCTTTAAGAAAAACTTAGAAAAACTTGGCTTGATGCATCTGTTGCATGGTGTTAGAACAACTTGTTTTCTCCATATTTTTTCTAGGGTACACAGAGAGGGCAGCTATTTAAAAATGAAACCTACGTTTAATAACTGCTTCCTTGCAGAGATGTGCAGTAAGCTGTGAATGGGAATTTTGAAGAGAATGAAGCATTTAGAATTAACAGAACATACAGGGAGACAGATCACTCAGCAGCTGTATTAATTCTTCTTTCTCAGAGGGGAATGTTCTCTTCACAGTTTCTCAGAAGCCTCAGGGCAACAGGCATACCTTTGCAAGGGAGAATGAATGTGGAGCAAGAAGAGTCAAGTATAGCTCTCAGGACCTCAATCTCTCCTTCCAGGAGGTGGGTGGAGTGAGTGGGGATTTTAGGAGCTGCATTCAGAAATTGACTATTTTAGACATATAATTTTATTTAATGAAGTTAAAGACTCAAGAAAAAAAATCTTTTAAAATTCATGTGAAAAAGTGAATTAAGAAAATGTTAAAGTTTGTAGAAACCTTACAATACCATTTAATTTGATCCTCTAATTTTACAAAATGTCTTTAGTTTTACACATGAGAAAACAGATACCCAGAGGGGTTATATCTCAATGGTAGAGAGAGGAGAAAATCTGTCTAATGTCCTTTCCATTATGCCCTATGAATGCTCTATCCCGAATTTTCTATAAATGCAATGACTAAAGTAATGACTAATAACAAGTATTAATGCCAAGTATTGATAGATTGCTATAGATGGAGAAATCCTTTAAATGTTCCTGTTTTCCTGACAGCATCAAGCCCCAAGATTCAGAGACTTCCAGAAGAGAGATCTAAGTACTCAAAAGCATCTGGCCTGTCTATCCAAAAAAGAAATACTAAATAAATATAGAATATTTTCCATATTTCAACATGAATTTGTATGAAGAGCAGAAATTTTTAATCTTTTTCATGTCATGGATTCCTTTGGTAGTCTGGTGAAGTCTATGGGTCTCTTTTTCGGAAAAAAAAAATGCACAATTGAAGGAAATGCTAAATTTTAGTCAGAGGTTAATGACTCTGACCTTTTTTTTTGAAAAAGGTAATTTTCCCATCTAAATTTACAGATACTTTGAAATTTATCCATGGATTCCTAAAAGGTCCATTTATCCCAAATTAGGAATCACATTTTCAAATGTGTCTGAGATTATGAATTTCTGAGATAGCCAGTGCAGATGGCCAATGATCTAGGACCAGAACTGAAGAGGTGGAGACAGCTTTGGGGATACTGTTAATCCCTTTAAATTTAAAACTTATTATGAAAGCAAAGGTCAGTCTTCTCGATATAACATTTTGATCAGTGCTTCCAATTAGCAGAAAGTCACAGAACACTACTATCTCCAAAGAACTAAAAATGAATATCACACAGAGGGCAATGGAAAGGTAGTCACAATGGGTGTCAGCAGGTAGCAATATATAATCCACATGGAACTTCAAAGAGCATCAGTAAAACATGTCTTCACGAAATTATATGACAGGAAGAAAAGATGGGCTGATCACATGGTAAAGAACTACAAGTGGACAGCCATAGTGCACCATGAGTGTCCTTTTGATGTTAGGAAAAAGCAAGGAGGGCCTGCAGCATATTTGATGGAATTCCCTGAGGCAAACTTACAGAAGGACATGGCCACAAGTCACCCAGGACAGGTGGCAAGGACAGATGTGATCTATATCATTGGAAATAATAACCTGAATTAATGAGAAGACGATTTCATTTGAGTATCTACATCTGCGTATCTACAGATCTCATTCATAAATCCTAACACTAGATTAATACAATGCTAACTCCTTGGGACTTTCCTTACTACAAGCAACCACAGTAGTTATTTTCAATTTTATGTAATGATTGCAATTTGTTGATCTCTTCACTCTATGTTAAGTGGCTGCTGAAATTTATCTAAGGAATAAGTATAGTCAAATAGCTGTCCAAATATTCTTATTCTTGACATCTAAAAAACAAAGTGATCCTAAATAACCAAATATTGCGATAATGAAAAATTCCTTCTCTGAAACAATTCACAACACTTTGGGGTCTTAAACATTTCCCTTATCAGAATCTTCTTCATTATTAAAAGAAAAAAAATCTACGCTATCCTCATCCAAGATTCTAACTTCTCCAAACTAGAACAATAATGGCTCAAAATCAATGTAAAAGGTACAATTTTAAATTATATATTAGAAGCACTCATAATAGCCAAACCAAGACATCAATAATGACTACAAATATAATTTACTCAAATTATCATCATCACTTGTCATTTTTTCCTCATGGATGTCTGTAAAAATAACCCTAAATGCGCGCTAAGAATAAACAAATTTAACACCAGTAGGTTGACCACTGGGCTATGTGCTCTTTAATGGTCATCTATGACAGTTGCAAGATTGTGGAACAAGGGGCAGAGTATTCTAAGAATCACAGCTTTTAGTTTGTCTACAAACACTGATCTAATTGTAGATATTCTAAGTCTGACTTTCTGGCTTCCTTCTAAACAGCTCAAATTCAAACTTCAGCAAAAGGTCTTTCTTAGTTTTGTCTATCCAAGGAATACAAAGAAAGGCAAAAACATCCTTACCCTCAAGAAATTCACAGGCTTAGAGAGGAAACAAAGTGTACTCAGACCATATAACCATCTTCCTGCAGCAAACTTGATCCTTCCTATTAGTACCAGCCTACAAGGGTAAATCCAGTGTAAGGGTTCTGGTACTGCTGGGAAAAATCAAGTGATTAAAATCTATACAAAATTAATGTGATCAATATCAATGTCATCATTTCTGATATCCATTTCCCAGTTTTCACTGCTGATAGAACTTGTTCAGGATAGAGTTAGCTCAATTGTATATAATAACTTTTTCTCATTACTATTTGTATTCCTTTTTATTAATTCTAATCTGTGTCCTCACAATCTATGGGTATGACTGGATACCAACATGTGCTTCAGGAATAACTATATAAGATCAATAATAAGACTTTTTGCACTTGTTAAAAGGTAATCTATTCTGGTGTTAATCATGTTTATGTACATTTACCAATTTTTTTTTTCAGTAAAAGTGTTCATGATATAAAGACTTGAGCCTTCTGTGCTCTTTAAATCTTTAGTCTTCCCCCTTTCTTTTTCTTGGAAACATGCTTTCCCACATTTCTCATCATCCTCATTTTTCATCTTTCAAATGAAGTCACAAACTATAAGAATGTATGCTGACTTAATATTGGGAACCATTTCCAGTTATTCTTAGAATTTTTTTTACCTCTTCATTCTCAGCTACCTCTTGTTTCTCCAAGGAAGACTTATGGCCATTCCTTCCATTCATCCTAATTTCCTGCTTTCTTCTTATTTCAATGATAGCAAGGAAGTTAAGATTTATATGTTTTAGTTTCCAAGGAGTATGTCTTCTCATTGATCACTAGGCAAGGACTTCACATCCACTATTACTGCAGAAGGATATTATGCAAGACTGAGGATCATTCTGTACTGTTGTTTCATGGATTCACCATGACAAAAAAAAAATCACCATTAAAGTGGCCAGCTACTGGTATCAAGCCACTCTGTTCACTGGGCCATTTTTCACTGTTGTCAGGGTTCTACTTTTGAAGCTTTTCTAGCATGATAGAACCTGACAAAGACTTCATTATGCTAGATAGCCTTTAGAACCCAGAGTCATTTCGACATAATGAAGAGACATTAATGGAGGGGAAAAAAGGAAAGCCCAACATGTTATCTCTGGCTTATAGTATTGTTAGGATTTTCTAGTACAATATTGAATAAAAGTGGTGATAATAGACATTTTTGTTTCACACACCCCCTCCCCCCAATCTTATTGGAAGATTTGTAGTTTATCCCCATCACAAATAATTATTGTTGATAGTTTCATTTACTACTTAACATTTTATAAAAACCTCTATTTATTCCTATGTTTTCTTGAGTTTTTAAAAGGAATGAGTGCTGTATTTTGTCAAAAGCTTTTTCTCAATCCATAGAGAAAATCATGTTTTTTTCTTGGTTTTGTTATTGATATGACCAATTATACTGATAGTTTTCCTAATAGTGAACCAGTCTTGCATTCCTGGTATAAATCCGCCCAGTCATAGTGTATGATCTTTCTGATATACTACTATAATCGCTTTGCTAATATTTTATTTAAAATTTTAACATCAATATTTATTAGAGAAATTAGTCTAATAATTTTCTTCCTGTTTTTGTTCTTCCTGGTTTAGGTATCAGCACTCAATCTGTTTGGTAAAAATTTAGTAGATTCTCTCTTTACCATTTTTTTTTTCCAAATCATTTACGTAGCATTGGAATTCATTGCTCTTCTCTTGTGAATCTATCAAGTCCTGGGGATTTTTTCTTAGGGAGTTCATTTATTACTTATACAATTTCTTTTTCTAAAGAAGACAGAGTTTTATGTATTCTATTAATTCTTTTGTTAATCTGAGAAAATTACATTTTTTAAAAATATTCATCTAATTCGCTTAGATCGTTGGATTTATTGGCATATAACTGGGCAAATTTATTGGCATATTTACCCTTCTCATTTTTTATACTGATAATTTGTTTTTTTTTTTCTTTTTAATCAGATAAACTAATAGTTTATTTTGTTGGGGGCTTTTTCCTCCAGAAAACTATCATTTTTATTTTTTAGTTTAATGGCTTTCTTAAATTCAATTTTATTTAACTCACCTTGGATTTCACGATTTCCAATCTGATGTTACTTGGCAATTTTTAATTTGTTCTTTTTTCTAGGTTTATTTTTATGGTTTTTTTACTTGTATGCCCAAGCCACACAAAATATTCAGTTCATAAAGACTATTTTTGTTTGATCTGTGACAAAGCATTCTGAACTTATATTGGTCTTATCAGCCACAGTTGGATACATTATAATTAGATTCTAACATAATAATGTAATTTTAGTCCTCTTCAAAAACGAAGAATAACAACCAATCAACCCAATGCATAGATCTGCTCTTTTTCTAATTTAATGATGAAAGAATTTAGATAATATATTAGCCTGAATTCCAATAGACTTGTGATGGAAAGTGCCATCTGCATTCAGAGAGAGAACTATGCAGATTGAATGTGGATCAAAGCATAATATTTTCACCTTTTTGATGTTATTTTTGCTTGCTTGGGTTTTTCTTTTTTCTTTTTCTATAAATGTAGCTTTTCCCCTTTAGAACTAGTTTTTCTTATGAAGCATGAAAAATATGGAAACATGTTTTGAATTATTACACATGTTTAACCTATATCAAATTTCTTGCTATTTTGGGAGGGTAGGGAAGGGGAAAAAAATCTGCAATTATTATAAGGTTTTGCAAAGGTGAATTTTGAAAACTAGCTTTGCATGTATTTGGAAAAATAAAATGCTATTAAAAATTAAAATTAAAAGTTTTAGTCTGAGTACTGCTTTGGCTGAATTCCATAAATTTTGGTATATTGTCTTACTGTTGTCATTCTCTTTAATGAAACTGTTTAACGTTTCTATGATTTGTTCTTTGATATCCATTCTTTAGGATTAGATTATATAGTTTCCAATTAATTTTAAATTTATGTCTATATGGACCTTTGTTGAATGAAAATTTTATTGCATTATGATCTGAAAATGATGCATTTAACATTTTTGCTTTTCTGCATTTGGTTATGAAGTTTTCATGCCCTAAAACATTGTCAATTTTTAAGAAGGTGCAGTGGAAAAAAGGTATCTTATTCCCATTCAATTTTCTCTGGAAAATACCTAACTTCTAAAATTCTTTCCCAAGGAACTTTGTTTGATCCTTCTTAAAGCTAGTGCTTTCCCTCTCTCAATTATCTCCAGTTCATATAGTATACACCATGTTGGCACATAGGTGTTTGCATGATGTTTCCCCTATTAGATTATGAACTCTTTGAGGGAAGGGACTAGTCTTCTGCCTTTCTCTGTATCCCTAATGCTTAGAGCAATAAGTGGACTCTGGAATAAAATGATTCTTACTAACTGCTTACTGACTGATTATTTGATCCATTCTAATTTTCTGTAAGTTCATTACTCCTATAAAGTGTTTTCCAGAACTGTTCATTCTTCTTCCAAGTCTTTCCTCCAATGCCCTCATTTCTTTCCATTATTTGCTAGTCCCTTCATTTAATTTACAGTATTATTTTTTTAACATTCTTAAACTCTTGCTTCCCAAGAACTGCAGATGACCTTGTGGCCAAACTCTTTATCACGAGCATTTTTCATTGATGATGTTGTTGTCATTCTTAGTCTTTGGCAACCCAGAGGTCAAGAAGGCAAAATTTGCTCGCTGACTCCTCGGATGCTGGGATAGAAAAAGGACTCCTATCTTCTCCTTGGATATTTTTGGTCCTCATTCTGTAAGATGATGTTCTTAGATTTTTTATGATATAACTATGTGGTAAAGATGGACTACACTGCTTCTTTCTATTCCACCATTGGCTGGTCTCTCCAATGCCTTTTCTCAGGCCTGGAACCTGGCCTGGTCAACTGACTTTTGAGCCTACCTCAAATACCAAATCCTCCAGGATTCTTTCCTTGATGTTCTGAATTGATAACCTTCTCCCTTTAAACTCACAAAACACTTTGTTTTAAAATTCTTCAGTAGAATTTTAATGTAAGACTGGTCACTATAGTGGCCTTCCATAAATCTTCCACAAACCCAAGTTTCTCGCTATTGCCTAATGAAGATAAAAGTAACTTTCATAAGTGTTTTGTTGACTGATTGTTACCTATTACTTGAATAGATTTTTCCTTTCTAATTACCTATGAATCATACCTTGCAATACAATCTTTCAAGTAGCATACAGCTCCAGAGCTTTAAGCTACTTTGTGATTAAAAATCCCTCAAGTTAGCTTTCCTCAGCTGCTAACAGGTACTCACCAATCACAGCCATAAATGATCTATTTACTTTTAGACTATCAGATGCAATTAAAAGATTGACAGGATCTCAAGAAAATACCACATTGCATAGATCTTGTACAAAGTGGAAGTCATTCCCCATTTCCTCCCTCCCACTCTGGGAAGTTCAGGGGATTCCATTGCCATCTAAACCCATTAAGGACTTTTCTCTCTTGGCTAGAGAGACAAGGCTGGAATAGCAACTCTAAGTTTAGGTCAGGGAAGGTTAAACTCCTGAGACCACCACTATGTGAGCGAAATGTAAGTGAAAAGGATAATGGTAGATAAATGTTACATTCCAAAGAGAAAAGCAACTTAAGTTGTAAAGAATGGAGCTAATGAATAGAGATTTCTTAGCAAACTGCTGATTTTGCCTTTTCTATATGGCTAAAATATAATTACAAAGATTTCTTTTTTCATTTAAAAAGTAGTTGAAACACTTTCTGGCTTCAGATAGTAATTTATCTGAAAACATATAATAACTTCCAACTCAAGAATTCTCAAAAATGAGATTGTATCTTAAACCAAGGTAAGTCTTTCAGTCTCTGTCTGTCTCTCTCTCCCTTTTCTCTTTCCAAAAATTCCTTGAGATAAAAGTTCAAGCATGAAGACACCAATGCTCAGATAAGTGTCATAAGCTTTGTTATTATGTGAAAACATTGTCTGTTCATTCATGCTTTGCAACGCTGTCACTGTCAATTGGAAAATTATTACCTTTGAGGTACATGGAAGGGGAAACATGAAAACACAATACCTAACCCCTCACATTCAGCAGAATGATAGGTTCTGGAAAAATGAGCACTAGAGGACAAAGTGGCTTTCTTTTTCTCTTATTAACAGCTGGACTTTCTTGGAAAAAATGTAAGCTCTTCCTAAAAATGGTGTATTGACTCCTTTCTCAACCCCCCCTCCCTCTCCTGCATGCAAAACAAATGCCAAATTTGGCACAGAACTTAGAATGAAGCACATGCTATTTTTCCTCTAAGCCTTAGGAGGTACAAAGGAGTTAACACTATAGAGTCTAGAAAAAGGAGATGGAATTTGACTGTAACAGAAGCAGTGAGACGGATGTCAGGAAGTAGATATGGAGGACTTCTGCCCTCTTTAGGAGCTTCTGCCCTGGTGGCCAGAGCAGCAGATTGTAGTTTTCTTTATTATTAGAGGTCTGCCAATATTGCCCTTCTTTCATCTGACCATACCTTTTGTAGTTTTTCTTCATGGGTCTTGCTTTTTCCTTTTTCTGTGTCCCCTTTTTCCTTCACTGCATCCAAGCTAAAATTTAACCTCTAATTCATTCTATGTGAATTAATGTTTATGTGTCTCTGTCTTTAGGATACATACATATATATGTGTGTGTATATATATATATATATATGTATTACACACACACACACACACACACACACACACACACACACACACATTCTGCTAATCTCTAAAGATGCTAGCTTGAAAGGGAAATTGATAACTCTTTGTTTCTCCCTAGGATGTATTCCTGACTCATCATTACAGGACATTCTCTACCATTCCATAGAAACTTCTTCATCCTGGAAGCTCACTCTAACAGCTTCTCACAGGGGATAGATCCTCTGCCTCAGGATCTCTCTCTCTGATTAGGGAGTTCTCTCAGAACCTTCACGTTAAGAAGAATGCCAAACAAGTCTTCATGTCTCTCCAGGCTACATTTACTCTTCTCCAGATATTCTTCCCCCATGCCCTGATTTGGGTACCTACCTCTTCCTCCTGGATTTATGTGTGTGTGTGTGTGTGTGTGTGTGTGTGTGTGTGTGTGTGTGTGTGTGTGTGTGATTGGATGAATGTATAAAAAATCACAGAATTCTACAAAAGAATTAAGGGTTAGTTACATTTGACCACGAATGGACCATAAATAAAGTTTAATCCCTCACATCATTACATCCTGGGTACTGTTTCTTGTGCATCATCTTAACTTCAGAACCTAATTCATGTTAAGAGCTCAATAAGTGTTTGTTAATGGTTTTAAGGCAGAAACATGCAGACAAGGTAAGGCACTTATAATAAAAAAAAAACTGATATGTATCAAGTTAGATCTTAGATGTGGAAAACAACTTGCAGAGAATCTATTCCAAAGTCACCATTTCCAAAATTACAAAAATGAAGTCAAATAAATTAACTGATGGTTCCAAAGTCAGAAATGATGAGACCTGTACTTGAACTTAGGTCCTCTGGCTTCAAAGATAGAACTCTTTCCAAATTTACAATCTTTCATATTAAGAAAATGGAAGGAAAGGATAGATAGCAATAAATGTTCATGATGTGTGAGATTGGAAGAGGAAAAATGTATTCCTGTGAATTTATAAAGTATACTTCACAAGCGTGACTGAATAATAGGACAAGGGCAAAGTTTTAAGTACTTATTTTTATATGTATAATGGCTGTAAGAAGCTATATAGAGTCACTGTTCAACTGCAGGAGATCAATTTAAAAGTTTTTTAACTGATTTTTTTTTTCGTGGAACCCTGTCGCATATAAAATCACAGCACAACTTAAATAAATTCAGAGACAAAAAGCTAGTGCATGTTCTAATAACAAAGAGAATAACATTCACGACTTAGACCAACTGAAGCCAGGAAATTCAGTTAAGGCTGACACTCCATCTTTAACTCACAGAGTGTAGAAAAAAAAAAAAAAAACTTTGAAGTTCTTAGCTTTGAAGGTTTGTATCACAATCATAATGCTATTTAAGCAAAATTCCTTTTTTTGGCTTCTTTTTTTCTTTGCTTTTCTGGGGCATTAAAAAAGTCACAGAAACACCATTTCATTTAATTCTCAGAAAGACTTATTCATTTTTATTCTTATCATCTCTGAATTATAATTATCATAGAACTTTATGTAAAATCCCCTTTAAAATTAAAATGTCCCTTCCCTAATGGTTCTTTCCTAATGGCTGGGAATCTATATGCTCAATAATCACCTTATCTTCCTCCCCAACTTCTCAAATATTCTTTTCTCTCTTTTTTTTTTTAAAGAAGGAACTTAAAAAAATTCCTATGCCTTTTTTTTGTTTTTTTATTTTCAAAACACGTGTTAAAATAGCTTTCAATATTCATCCCTGCAAAACCCCATGTCCCAAAACTTTTTCCCTCTCCTTTTCGTAATCCAATATAGATTAGACATGTGCAATTCTTCTATACATATTTCCACAATTATCATGCTGGACAAGAAAAAATCAGATCAAAAAGGGAAAAAAAAACAACAAAAAGCAAGCAAGCAACAACAGAAAAGGTAAAAATACTGTGTTGTGATGCACATTCAGTCCCCACAATCCTCTTTCTGGATGTAGATGGCTCTCTCTATCACAACTTCTAATATTTTTCAATTTTTTTATTTAAATAAGCAGAATAAAGCACATCAGTAGCAGAACAGTCACACAACCCAAAAAGTTCATACCAATAAATATAAACTCCCACATAATCATTTTCACCTAATATCAAAATGTTTAGATATTTTATCAACAATTCGAGAATTCATAGGAAAAAATCTGTCCATTTGAATGTTTAGTATTACGAACCAATGCACTTATGTAATAATAAATTTTTAACTCACTGTTTAGATTTTTTCTTAAATTAAGATGGTCTAAAAAGAAGCCTATTAATTGCAATAACTCCTTGAAGGCAAGATCAACACTTGTGAGAGCAATAACTAAGCATTTTAAAACTGAGCAGCACAACAAATGAGAATTTCGTATTATAGGTTTATTGTATGTTTGAGCTGAAGTCAAGGGTCATCTAATCCAATGTCCTAATTTTATACATAAAGAAAATTTGCCAAAGGACAGACAGAGACAAAGAAAAGAACTCAAGTTTCCTGATTCCCAGGAACGCATTCTTTCCATTGAAACATGCTGATTTTTGTGGAGTTTACTGCATTAAGGTGTCAAATTATCTGGAATGGCACCTGTAAGTGAGCAGTCAGACTCTAAGTGATGATGATGCAGTTATCTAGCAGAAGCTCATGAATATACAAGAGTCACAAGGATCTATTGTAGCTTGGCCCATTTTTTCCAGTGGTATTTGGACAAAGCTATCCCTCCCAGGAATACTACCAATACCGTATCTACAATTACTAAACTCAGAAATTAGTAAAAATGTTTATGCCATGATACAAATTCTTGAACTTCACGTGCCACAGGGAGACAATGATGCCCTTTAAAAAGATAGCCCCTGGGAGAAACAGGAGATATTGAGGGAAGACTGTTAGCAGTATTTCAGGACAGGAGTGTAAACTTTATTTTGTTAGGGAATATGAGTGCATGAACTAACCTAAGCCCTCAAAGGTAGATTATCAGAATTTTCAAATGAAGTAAAAAAAAAAAAAAGAAAGAAATATCAATGTGATTTAGTAAAGTATGTAATATATGTTAAATTTCATTTGAGTATCTGTATTTACTGATTATTAATATCCCTTTCTGAAAACTGTTCTGCTTTAAAAATTAGGAATATAAAATAAATTTCAGTTTTTAGACCTCTGAATTTTTTGTTTCAACATTATTAATTCTAAATACTAGGCCTTAGAGGTTGATCAAAATTTTGAGGTTATGGAAAACTATGTTATACTAGAATCAAGGGATACAGAAGAAAAATAAGATGTAAAAGCAAATAGTTGGCTAAAATAAGATGGTATCTGAGAATGGGATTTAGATTTCCAAAATGGGTTCTTGACCAAGGACAGGCATCTAGGAAGTCTAGAAAGAATGTATTTGCCTAAAGTTTTGAAAAATTAATCAAAGAGGCCTTAAACTGCTCACACTGAGAGAGGGAAGGAGAAAAATTTACATATCTACTACAAATCACAGAGAAGACCTACACTGAAGAAAAAGCAGCAGTTGAATAGCTCACAAGTTCATACACACAAAATCCAAGAAAGAATTGTCTCGTTTAGAATTAAACTAAGGACAGTCACAACTAGCAGATTTTGTTTGTTAAAGGATGCATGCCTTCTGACAAAAAAAAAGAGAGAGAATTCTTTTTAAAACATCATTCTAAGCATTAAATTTTGTCTATGAGGAAAGACTTTGTTTTTTTCATTTGCTCCCCTCACCTTATGTTACCCTTAGATATCTTTGCTGAGTATTAAGTAGGTACTTACAAAATTCTTATTTCATTAATGACCAAACAGAAGACATCACCTGACATAACTTCATTATTACACAGTATCATACTGCTTAAAAGTATTCTCCTTGGAAGAGATAAGATCAGATGAGAAGCAGACAGCTGAGATACATTGATGTTAATCTTAAAGAAAAAGAACATAAGGATCTCAATGTCCAGGAAAATTACCAAGTAACAATAATTAATTGAATACATGCCATATGTTCAGAACTATGTTATGAAGGGGAGGAGGAGACAAATGAAAGAAAAAAACATAGTTCATTCCCTTTAGGGCACTGCAGCTTAGCTGGAAATCCAAGACATAAACCCATACATAAAGCAATTGCAAACAATAGAGTAATTAATGATGATCTAGTAAAATGTGAGCTTCTTAAGGTCAGGAATTAATTTATTTTTGTCTTTGTCCATATAGCATAGTGCCTGCCATACAGTAAGTGATTAATAAATACTTAAGTTAAACTGAGTCATGGATTTTTAGAATGAATTAGCTGATGTTATTTTGGTGCATTATGGGGATAGCATATGCTATGAAGGTTGGGAGTTTAAAAATAGAAATTATTCTTTTATATTTGATACCCAATAAACTTGCTGAAATGTACTTGTGAGAAACTTTTTAATGGAGCAATTTGTAGCAAATATGCTCACACAGACTGACAAAAGTGATGTTGACTTGATAAATAACTAATCTTTTCCAAGGAAAAACACTACATACAATATTATTAAAAGATTAAGGTCAAAATTAAAGATTACAGAAATTTAATTCTCAAATAAAAGATTAATAGAAAAGTGAACAAATTTTCTCATCTTAAAGAAGATTAAACGCATGGTCTTCTTTAGCCAACACAACAAAATTATTTCACAACCAAAAGTCTGGCAATGCTTTCTTGTACTGTTTTAAGAGAAGCCTAGACGCTAAATAAAAAAACGAAAGTTTTCCTCTCTCCTTATTCCAAACAGTCGTCTCTTTATATTCAGCCTGAACCACTCCAGCAGAGCTGTCTCTTTGCTGGCCCCACTGCTGGCTCAGGTGTTAAGGGACTTGGGCTTCATGCATGGATGCCCAGTGCAGATTCAGTCCCCTGGGGAGAAGGTCAGTGAAAGCTAAGCAGGAGGAAAACCTGTCTGTAACAGATTAGATTACATTTGTACACAATGGCATTTCCCTCCTTAATTTCCACCCATATGTACCATTGAGAGTAAGCCAAATTTAAGAGGATAAAAAAAGAAAAACCCACCAAATTCCAACCTAGACAAAACTGACTTGTAAAGTTCAAGAAGGAAACCTTAAAACAATTTCTGAGAAGGCTCATGTTAAAAAGACATATACATATATATGCACATTTATATTCTATACTGTATATTAATATCAGAATGAATTAAAAGTATAGATATATGTTGTCTTTTATTTTATATGCACAGCTATGTAAGCACATAGACATGAACTCTTTCTTGAATATAAACACATGGATATACAAATATATAACATTTCTAGGAGAGAAGAATTCTAATTGGTCAAAACTAGTCATAAAATTTTAACCATGTTTCTGAAAAACAGCAGTGCCAAAGGGTAATGCATCGCTAATGGTTTCCAGTGGAATAAATAGCTACTTTGACGTCAAAACTTTGTTACACTCCAATAACTGGCTCACTTGGGGCTTCAGGTACAGCAAGTTACATGTCAGTTTTAAATAAAGTTATAAAAATAGAATGCCTGGCAAATCATATTGTCGCTATGCAACCTGATACGATATGATTTATATCCAATAAAATGTTAACAAAGGTGATAGATACCAAAATAGTATCTGGTGGCTAAGGATGTTCCAGCTTCTTAGATTTTTAGATAGAAAAATAAAATATTTTATTTTATTCCATCTCTCTCATAAAAATATAAAATGAGTTACATATTGTCATAAGGACTCTCAATTCAGTAGTATTTATATATTCTCACAATCTCCTAATGATCTACAATAGTGTTCTAACTAGCCATAAAGAGTGATAAAGGAGGAAGGATTCTTCATAAAGATGGTTCAAGCAGTTAAAGTAGACATTCCTTTCTAGAGAGGAAAAAATAACTTTAACAGACTACCTTACAACCAAAGTTCAGCAAATTTCATTTATCTTCTTATTCCTGAACTAGATGAAAAAAGGAAATGGAATATTTATTTCAAACATACATCCAAAAGTAGTACACTCATTAGGCAATAACTATTCTATAATGTTTTACTTATAAGAGTACACATTTGAGAAAATGGAATACTTGAACAATTCTCATGCAAAATATGTAAATACTGCATTTTAAGGACACTTATATCAGTGCCTTGTTACAGAATAGGGGATGAATGGGGAAGGTGAAGTCATTTAATGTACTGATTTGCTCAATATGGATACCTAAATCAATTATGTAGTAAATGCAAATAAGGGAAGAAGGAAAGGGAATAAGCAAAGGCCTGTCTCCATAGGCAGATTAGGTCAAGCCTCTGGAGAATTTACAAATAGAGATAAGAAGGCAAGGGGGTTGTGATGTGCTTCAGTAGAGGGTAGACCCACAATAATGAAATCATCAGCCTGTGGACTTCAAGTTCATGAGACACAGGATTTTTAAGGTGGGAAGGGATCTAGAAGGCATCTTTACCAAGACTTTACATAGGGGTGTGTGTGTGTGTGTGTATACATATATGTAATACATATATAAATTGCATATGTTGATATCACAACTCACCCATGCCTCTTTATTCCATAAAACATTTATCCAAGTCCACTCATAAACTTTTCTGTACAGGCTACACTCAATCCACCTGTAGTATTAGGCCTTTTAAACTTTTGTGATGCCAGTAAGTATAATGCTATATTTGCATAGAGAGGAATGATAGGTATGGATTTCTATATGAATATAAAATGCCAACATGAATGAATTAAATTGAATTAAAATTTTTAAAGGAAAAGATGATGTTTTTTGCAGAAAAATTTCAATGAACATTCCCTCTGTCCATTTGCTTGGACAAATGAGAAATAAGTCCAAGAACGTAATTTTACACAGGTGGGACATGACTCCAATACTGACCCACTGTGCTTCCTAGATTCTAGAGTGACAGAAGATATTTAGAAAGGGAATGAATAGAGAGACAAAAATGCATATTCAGAGTTGTTTGGTTTGGCTTGGCTTTTATTTAACTTTAGTTTTGTCCTGCTAATTTATTAAACTTGCACCAATTCTCCACCTTGACCCTAGAACACATGTTGCTATGCAAGGACACAGTGGCACATAATGGGTTTGCTGCTACTATTCTGTGGAAGGGTACTTAGGTGCCCTCCTTAGGAAATGCAAAAGAGACAGAATAATCATTTATATAAGTCCCACTAGGTGCCAGGCACAGTGCTGAATACTTTTATCTCATTTTTTCCTCCTGCAAGGGAAGGGAGCTTAATGCCAGATTATCTTCTAGGGCTGGAATTCTTCCCTGGAGGTCTGTCAACTTAAAAAAATGCTGATAAATATATAGATGTAATTGCTTTTTCTTAAAATCTGATGTGTTTTTTTTTTATTAATACTTTTTATTTGCAAAACATATGTATGGGTAATTCCTATACATTAACCCTTACAAAGCTTTCTGTTACAAAATTTTCCCCCCTACTCCCTACCCCTCCCCTAGATAGCAGGATATCCACTACATGATAATTATGTTAGAATACTTAAATCGAATATATGTATAGTTATTGCCACACATCATTTTTTTTGTTCAGGAGAAATCATATCTACAAGAAAGAATAATCCGATAAAGGAAATACAATGCAAGCAAACCTCAATAGAGAGCATGAAAATGTTATGTTGTGGTCCACATTTCACATCCCTCTCTCTGGGTGTATATGGCTTTCTTCACTGAACAATTGGAATTGGTTTGAAGCATTTCATTGTTGAAGAGAGTCATGTCCCTTAGAACTGATCCTCATATAGTATCGTTGTTGCCATGAATAATGATCTCCTGGTTCTGCTCATTTCACTCAGCATCAGTTCATGCAAGTCTCTCCAGGCCTCTCTGAAATCGTCCTGCTGGTCGTTTCTTACAGAGCAATAATATTCCATAACATTCATACACCATAATCCACTCAGCCACTCTCCAATTGAAGGGCATCTATTGAGTTTCCAGTTTCCAGCCACTACAAAAAGGGCTGCCACAAACATTCTTGCACATGTGGGGCCCTTTCCTTCTTTTATGATTTCTTTGGGATATAAGCCCAATAGAAACATTGCTGGGTCAAAGGGTATGCACAGTTTAATAACTTTTTGAGCATAGCTCCAAATTGCTCTCCAGAATGGCTGGATCCGTTCACAGCACCACCAACAATGCATCAGTGTCCCAGTCTTCCTACATCCCCTCCAACATTCATCGTTATTTTTTCCTGTCATTTTAGCCAATCTGACAGGTGTGTAGTGGTATCTCACAGTTGTCTTAATTTGTATTTCTCTGATCAATAGTGATTTGGAGCACCTTTTCATATGATTATAAATAGTTTCAATTTCATCCTCTGAAAATTGTCTGTTCATATCCTTTGACCATTTATCAATTGGAGAATGGCTTGAATTCTTATAAATGTGAGACAGTTCTTTATATATCTTAGAGATGAGACCTTTATCAGAACCCTTAAATGTAAAGATGATTTCCCAATTTGATGCTTCCCTCCTAATCTTGTCTGCATTAGTTTTGTTAGTACAGAAACTTTTAAACTTAATATAATCAAAATTATTCAACTGGTGTTCAATTAAGAGTTCCAGATCTTCTTTGGACATAAATTTATTCCATCTCCACAGGTCTGAGAGGTAAACTATCCTATGTTCCTCTAATTTGGTTATAATATCACTCTTTATATCTACATCATGAACCCATTTAGATCTTATCTTGGTGTGTGGTGTTAGGTGTGGGTCCAGCCTTAATTTCTTCCACACTAGTTTCCAATTTTCCCAGCAGTTTTTGCCGAATAGTGAGTACTTATCCCAAAAGCTGGGGTCTTTGGGTTTATCAAACACTAAATTGCTAACATTATTACCTAGTTTGTCTTGATATCCTATCCTATGCCACTGATCGACTGCTCTATTTCTCAGCCAGTACCAAATGGTTTTGATGACCGCAGTAGCAGCATTGTTAATGGAGTGAAGCACAGAAGCAGGACCCCCGGGTAGACAGTGATGATCTTAAACCCTGAATTGTAATCATTTCTTGAATATGATTTTTGAGTTCCAGATTTAGATCTTCTCTAGAATTTCTGCTTCAATGCCTCATGGTCATGTTGAGGTCAGTCACAATTCTCATAGTCTGGCCAGCATAGTACATATTCCAGCAGGTTTAATCCTACTAGAAAACTTATTAGTATGATCTTAGTTATAGATTGACCGTGTTTGCTACTCAGGATCAAATACCAAGAGATTCTTCACAAGAAGATTGAGAGAAAATTTGTCCAGTAATGTAGAAAATAGGTAAAAATACAGAATAGGCCCCAGTTCTGCTTACGCAATGATAATGGATTATTCTGAATGTATGATCTTTGTTCAGTGATGAACAAGTAGATTGTGAAACCAGAAAACACAAAGAACTGGCAGTTAAATGAAAGTATCGATCACAGTATTTTCTTAAAAAGCTATTGAAGGATTTGCCTTTACATGCACCCAAAAGCAGCAAGAAGTATCAGGATGTTATGAGTAAAATCACTTCACAAAACAGTGAAAAGCTAGGGATGGGAAATGAGCCTGCCAAGAGTTTGGTGTGAGACTAAGCTAAATCAGATCGTCATGAAAGCAGTTGTCTACTAAAATGAAAGACAACAAATAGATGTGAAATGAAGCAGATTTGCCAGTATTTCTACAACAGTCTGTTTTCATCTACGATTATAGTAGAAGAACAATGTTTGGTTGCCACCCCTATGTTTTAAGATACATGAAAAATCTCTGAAGACAATAGAATTTTTAAGGAATTCTACTATTAATGTTATGTGAGTTCTTATATTAGGGGCTACTTTCTAAGATATTTAAACAAACCTAACTTTAACAGTAACATTCTCCCTGCTATGAATTATGGAACATTTGGTCTCTTTAAAGAAGTTGATTTTATGACTTCCTTCCGGGGGTGGAGCCATGGTGGCGGAGATCAGACAGGAGTCTCTGTAACCTCCTCTAACCTTCCCTCAAACCAACAACATATGAAGCCTCTAGACTGATTTTGAAGAAAAAAAAATCCACAATATCTGGAGGACAACACGATTCTAGAAGAAGATACTCTGGAAGAACCTCAAAACAGGTCTGTTTTAATTGGGCAGGGGGGTGGTCTGCTGTACCCAGACTGCAGCGCAGGGAGACCGGGGCAGGGAGCTGGAGCAGGGAGCTGGAACAGGAGTCGGAACAGGAGTGGGAGCGTTGTGCTTTTCACACACCTGGGAGTCTTCTGCAGGCCTCTTGGACCAATCTGTCCTGATTGTGGGCAGGTGGTTTGGAGGGTCTGCCTTTTGTGGGGGGTAGATTGTGAACCACTGAACCCCTGATGAGCATCGGACCTAGCTGCCATTACACAACACCCTAGGGTGATCAATCAAATCAACAGGACTGATCAGCACCAGAAATAATTCAATCAGCGGAACTACCCAGTACCTGAAATAATTCAATCAGCAGAACTGCCCCAGGGTGAACTAAAGCAGAACTGCCCAGCACCTGACATAATTCAATCATCAGAACTGCCCAGTTCCTGAAATAACTCAATCAGCAGAACTGCCCCA